>BRDA01009189.1:247-22239 GCA_036984385.1 Crenuchus spilurus | reverse complement strand
AAAACTATAGTTATTCTATATAAAATGTGTTTTTGTTCATATTTTAGAGTGTCTGGAACAGATTAATTGGATTTACATTATTTCTTATGGGACATTTTACTTGTTATCGTTCGTTTTGGTCATCATTAGCACTTTTAGAACAGATTAATGACTAAAACTGAGGTTCCACTCTATGTCTAAACTAAATGCCTCTACAAGCACCTTCATACTTGAGAAAAGGAACTTTTTCCAAAGGATAGTAGGTGATTAATACAACCTGTTTGTTTAATAGCTCGTTTTACAGAAGGTAAACGGTGTCATTCTTTACTGACACAGGTGTACAAATGGCTGACGTGGTGCATTTAAAACAGACTAAAACTGATAAACTTGGGTAATGATTGACTTGCTCTACATCCCCATGTAAAACGATTCCCATCAGAATAGGCCTTTAAAGGCATCATTTTTAGATTTCAACCCAGTGTGTTTTGTGTGTGTAAGAGTTACTACTTTTTGATGTCTGTGTTCTAAATCACCACAGACGGCATTTTTACTGTCCTATTGTTCCCCGCTGGATTGCCTCCTGATTATAATGTGTCCACAGGCGTTTCTGGTTTAGCTGTTTTAGCTCATGGCTTTAGTCCAGTGGAACAAACGAGTGACCATCACTGGTTTATATGGTTTTGTATTAACAGCTTGTGGACAAGTGTTTGATCATTCAGCGGAGCTAATGTTTCAGACTATATGGATAATTTTAGGTTCTGGTTTAGATGTAGATCTTTGCGTTGACATATAATAGAGTTGATTTGAGCACCAGTGAAAATTATCACATGGCAGCTGATTGGAAAAGTGAAGTGAGGCCACACTTTTTCCCCATAAGCTAACGTATATCTGTTGTTTTGGGAGTTTTAGTGTTGAAATGTGGGAGGTAAAGCTTGGACTTGTGGGAGGTGGGGGGTGTCTTTAGCATTGGGCTGGGAGACATTGGCATTCTGTTGTGCTAAGCTAGGGAGATGCAAGTGTTGGTCTGGGAGGTTGTAGTTTTGGGCTGGAGTACTTTAGCATTGCCTTTGAAGGCTTTTGAATTGGATCTTTAATGTTGGCCTGGGGTGACTTAGTGAGTTGGGGCTTTAGATTTGGGTTAGAACATGTTTATAGTTTTGGTATAAGAGATAAACATTGAGCTGAGGCAGTTAAAGGTTGGACTTGAGGGTCGTTTGAATTAGCTTATAGCTTTAGCATTGGTCTGGGAGGCTTTAGCATTCTGTTGTTAGACTGGGGGACTAAGGAGGCTTTTAAATTTGGGTTAGAAAGTCTTTAGCGTTGGGATAAGGCTTTAGCATTGGTTATAGGCACTTTAGTGTTGCATTGGGCTGGGGGATCATTTTGTTGGGCTGGAGGTGTTTTAGCCAAGTTGCTTTTGTGTTACATTGGGGCTTTAGAGGTGGGTTGGCATTAGCATTGGACGGGGGCTTTAGCATTTGGCTGGGATGCTTTAACATTGGGTTGGGTCTTGTTTAGCTTCTTTGGGCTCCCACTGAGGTTGTTCCAGTATTGTCTTCCTTGCTTTGTGATGTTCTTTATGGTGTTTGATGGTGTCTCTCTCTTTCCTTTGTCATCTGTGTGTTTTTGTCTCCCTCACCCACTTCCCTCTCTCACCCTTTCCTCCCCGCCTCCCGTTGTTTTGCACCTGCTTTCATCTGGGTCTGTGCCTGGTGTTGGTCCTCACCCTTCTTTGGTCTTCCACGCCCCCATTCCCTAGCCCTCCTCCTCCTCCCCGCTCGCACCCTTCTCCACTCCTCCCGCTCCCTCGCCCGCTAATGGACCCCCATCCCCCAAGTTTGGCCGGGACCCCCTGTCCTACTGTTTGAAGGAGATCAATAAGACAGTCAAACCCCGAATCTCCTCCTTCCGGACCCTGCGCAGAACGGTGAGTGAGAACGGGCAGGCTCAAGGGCCCTGATGTTAAACCTGCAGCTGCTCCTCCTCCTCTGTACACCATTCAGCAGCCACTGAAAGCCTCGATTGATCCTGGCCTGAGTAATGGTCATGTGCAGTGAGCGGTCACAGTTAAGTAGATGGTTTTACCCCTCTTAGGACACTCTAATCTTATGATTTGGAGTCCCAAGAACACTGGAAATACTCCGTGGCCTCTGGAATCTTTTCTACAGACTCTTTCTGTGATTTGCTGTCGTGGACACATGCCTGTCTCTCTGTCTGTGTGTGTCTGTCTCTCTTTTAGAAGTATACCCTGGAGAGGATCACGGTAATCAATATTGGAGTGGTGTGGGGTTTTTACCACATCTTCCGTTTTGATTGATTTACTAACTTACTATTTTTGGGCACATCATGTGCTTTTCAGGATTTTCCACATGGCCACCTATGCATCAGTGTTTGAATATCAGCTGAGAAAACACACACAATGTCTCATCAGAGGCCAAACTCCAGTTCACACACTGGAGATAAATTAGCAGAGAACACCATGTTGCAGAGGGGGCCAAGCACCGGGGCAAACACTGAAGCTTTTGTCAGCTGCATGGGTTTATGTACAGTTTACCATCATAGGCTGATTTCACAAAGCCCTGACTAGTACATGAAGCTATATTTGCTTTAATGGGATGCTGTGAAATAGCTGTGTTGGTACACTGTAATGGTGTCTACTTGGTTGTAATACAGTGGTGTACATTTAGAGATAAATACACTACCACTCAAAAGTTTGGGGCGACCTAGATTTTCTCTGACAAGACATACTGCTGCCGAAGGAAAATCATTGCTAGAATATGAGAAAAGCCAACTTTAGTAATCTTCTGTAATAGGACATATTGATCCACGAACAATATCATAAAGCGAATGAGATATTTGTCAATAAACAACCTCAGCACTATAAATAAACACTGATAACTGCTATAATAGGAGGTATTTGCAAGCATTTTTCAACTAGAGTGTGTCTTTTGAAGAAGAAAAAGGTTATATAGTTCAATATTAATAAGTGCTAATGCTAATGCTAGCTCAAAGAGTGAAGTATATGCTGAATTTCTTTTTTTACTTAAACTTTTATCCCAATTTTTGAGTATCCAGTCAACCCACCCATTGACTATGGCTCTCCCAATCACCCCTGACTGTAGGAGGGCTTGTCATGTGATGCATGTGAAGTCATCCACCTCCCACAAGTTGTATAAGCTGATACATCGTCACTTGACAGCCAACGTGCTCTGAGGAAAGCGCAGTATCCCCATGGCCAATTTTGCTCTCTCAGGTCCCCAGCTGTTGATGGCGAAGCCTCTCGGAGCTCATATGTTGTTATGGCGAGTAAACAGCTTTACTAACACTTATACAACTTGTGGGGAAAAGATAATCTGGAGCAGCAGCATTTTATCATAGTCATGGGAAAAGTTTGATTAATGGGTGACCCCAAACTTTTGCACAGTATGTTGCAAGTAAGGAAAGCTCACTGTGTGTGAAAAGAATGCTTATACATAGAAAACAGACCACAATAAAATAAATAAGATTTGATTTGTTAATAATTATTACAAGATATTTGATATAAGCATCCATAACCAACCTGTAGCTCCGGAGTGTCAGACTCCAGTTCTTTAGGGCCGTCCAGGATTGGAGTTTGACACCCCTGAAGCCGTTTCACGAAACAAGCAGGCTAGTTTTCTCAGTCATGCGGCACGGTTTTGGTTTTGGTTCTAAGTGGCACAAGTGCGTAGAACAAACAGGAAAAGGTGATTATGGAGACACAAACATTCATGCACAAGAATGCTAGCTAGCATCCAAAAACTGCAGCACCAGATCCTTAAATACATCAGAAATCCCATGTAGAGCACCTTTAATCACCAATATATGGGTAAGCATAATCCTCTGAGATCTGATTCTTGTTATAACGGACTTGACGATGGTGGTACTCTTGGTGGTTGAGGGTGTTTTTTGTCACCCCTCCACATTTTAACATTTTTACTCCCCACTGTTTCACATCTTAATGCTGTGCTTGTGGTGCTGGATGGCCGGTGGTGTGTGGGTGTGTGTTATTTGCTGTGTGCTTGTGTGTTTTCCAAGCGCGAGTGACATTATCTCCTCTCCCATCTTCTCAGCCGCCTGCCACTGAAGACTTCGGCCACCTCCCGCCGGAGCAGCGCAGGAAGCGCCTGCAGCAGAAGATCGATGACATCAGCAAGGAGCTGCAGAAGGAGTTGGATCAGAGGTGAGCAGCGTGGCGCGCCATCTCCCTGGCAACCATTGCTATGACAACTAGCCGCAGTAACATCCCTAAGGGTTACTGCCGTTTGGGCTTTGTTTACAGAGCGCGCTCAGTGTCCAGAGAGATTCTCTAGACGAGTATGAGTTAAAGCGAATGAATCAGACCCCCACCCCCCTTAGCTGTGATGTAGTTGAACAGCTAAGGCATGAGCGAACTTGGTGTCAGCTTACAGTTGTTGTTGTTGTTAATTCTAAGTTATGAATGTGTGGAAATAATTGTCATGTCAAATAGTTTTGCTTGTAACGTGTAAGTGCACTAGTTCACTATTGTTTCTTCCAAACTTGAGAGTATTATCGTCCTTTTCTTTAAGTAACTGTCCAGTGAACGCTTTCTAATAGATTTGGGAGCATTTTTGTGAGGATTTGATTGTATTCAAAGAGCGACAGGAGTGTTGATGTCAGGATGTTGGATAATCAGCATCCCACCTCATCCCAAAAGTATTGGATGGAGCACCATCATTCCAGAGAACACAGTTGCTCCACCGCTCAGTGCTGTGGACTTTATACCCCTCTAGCCCAAACCTGGCATTAGCCATGGTGCCAATAGGTTCATGTTTATCTGCTCCAGAGAGTCCAATTCTATTGGCAGTACTTTACAGGGACTAGACAAGCTGTGTCAGCAATGAGTGCAACTTAACGTAGCTGAATGGATTCATTAGAAGTGTTCACAAACATCATATATAGACCATATTTACATGAGTCTGTATTTGTATCTCTGTAGATATTAAATTATTAATTTATTTCACTGTAATGCTAACCCAGAAAGGTGCCAGTTTAACAGATTTATACATTTTTAGACAATGGTGTTTGTGTTTATTTGACTGGATGGGTTGCAGCAAGTGAAAAATGTTAGATTTTTCCCCCAACTATTGCACTCACTTTCTCTCTCTTCTCACTGTCTATCTGTCTAACTCTTTCTCTCTCTCCCTCTCTCTGATGCTCTGTCGTTTTATCCTCTTTTTTTACCCACTCCTCTCTTGTCTCTGTGCAGTGAAGCTCTGGGGAAGATGAAAGATGTGTATGAGAAGAATCCTCAGATGGGCGATCCTGCTAGCTTGGCTCCACAGATCACCCAGACTACCCACAACATTGAGAGGCTCCGGGGGGAGCTAAACAAATACGAGGTGCTGCAAAGCCACATCAAATACGTATCTTTGTGTGTATATACGTGAATGTTTATGCATGCAAAGTCAATGCATTTCACACTTGTGTCTCTCTATTATAGTCATGGCTTGCGGGAGCTGGCGGTCGAGGAGAGTCTCTCCGTTTCTCCACTCACTCGCTGAACAACAATAGTGGCAACAGTGTGTACAGGTCAGTCTTATCTTCTAGACAAGCTACAGAGCATACACACACAAGATAGCCTTATCTCAAACTTAAATGTTTGCTTTAAATAAAGTTCACGTTCAGTAATAGGGGATGTTATCTGTGCTCGCTGAACTCCAAACAAAGCAGAACAATAAAAACAGGCCACTATGTAAGTTCACAGCTGTCACCAAGGTCAGGTAAGCTGTTCGCAAGAAAACGGGGGAAGGGGAAACTCAATAATTAACTAAATGTGGGTATTGTTGCAAGATATGTGAGAAGTCTTGGTAATGTTTGAAATCCACAGTTTGCTCACAATACTAAGATCCAAGTTGATACACTAAGATTGTCTTAAGGTTCACTGGAATACAGTTTATTAAGTGGTAGAGCTTTGAGGTGAGCTATTTATTGCACCACAGCTAAACCTGCAGCTTTTACATGCATGTTGGTCGTAATAGATAATGAAGGGAACACGCAAAGGCATATTTCATGACTGCGAGTGAAGACAACGATGTAAAATGTGTTTCCAGTAGTTCAGTAGGTGGTCATTTTGTAATAAGGTATTGCACCAAAGTAATAACCTAATAGAAATTTGATACTGGCAAATATAATATTTTTCAGGCCCTTACTTCATTTTGGTTTAACCCTTTGGAGTCGTCAGACTCGCCTGAGAGAACAAAACTGAGATTCCACATAAACACTTATAACTCAGCAAGATATTATCCTAGGAACAAAACATACTCCAGAAACTTTAAAGGGTCTAATTAAAAAAAAAAAAAAAAAACAAACAAACAAAACAAAAAAAATAAATAAATAAATAAATATATATATATATATATATATATTTTGAAAAAATATATATTGAATCAATTTTTTTGCTTTCTTTTGGGAGGAGCGTAAATAAGCAGACACACGTCTGTGACAGCGAGTCAGACAGCTGTGCATATTTTCCCACCAAAAGACATGATCCATTGGTGGGTTTCAGTGGCCTGGAACGTGGACTCAGACCTCTCACATGAGTGTTCACATCTACCTCATAAATATTCAATGTAGAGTTAGTGGCTGAGGAAACCGGTCACCTCACATTAGTTAAGCTCTAGAAATAAAACCACATACAATGTCTAAAAACTGTAATGAGCAGTGTGTAGCCAACACCTGTTTATTCAGGTCTGAGATCAAAAGTCTTGGCTAGAAATGTTTAGAGAGTGTTTTTCACAATATATCAGCTCATCTGAAAACATTTTTTTGTAAAGTCTAAGTTTAGAGCAGATTTTTGTTGATGAGTTTGTGCTGAACTAAAACCTGTGTAAAAATAATTTTAGATGGGTGTAATTTGTAAAAAAAAAAAAAAAAAAAGTGAAGGCATGTCAGACTACATCAGAGTGTCTGAAACACCCTCAGACTCCAGAGGGTTTAACGTTACAGAACAAATCTACAAATTGTGGTTTATAATATAAAAAAGTATTTGTAATACATAAAAACTCCAGTGTCAGTGTTTTACACGTAAGTGAACTCATGTCATCCCCAGTCCTGATGGAGCCCACTCGGACGAGAGCACCCCTGATGCCTCTCAGGCCATTTACGCAGAATTTGATGATGACTTTGAGGAAGAGGAGCTGTCCACTCCTATTGGCCAATGCACAGCACTCTATAACTTTCCAGGTATGAATGGACCACAGCACTTACTCATGCATGTGTGTGTGTTTCTGTGGAGCTTGTTCAGTAATAATGAAGATTTCAATATTCTAAATTTTAGATGTTCAATATTTTAAGTTTTTCAGAACAAGTTGCTTGTAATGGCTTATTTATAGTCATTTCCCTGTCAAGTTATCCCCCTTAAGCTTTTCATAACCACTTTCCAAATATGAACATTGAAGATATTCACAGATGTTTCATTCTTTGAAAGTTGAAGTGGGGGAATACTGTTTGATTTATTTTATGCATGAAAATTCAACATTTGTTTGTTCTACATACTAGTGCTTCTTCAAAAATCATGAGTTCATTTCTGTTCATAATTTAAATGCTAATAGGTGACCTGTCATAGTTTATATGTGTGCGTATTTAAATTTTTGAAATTTATTTTTATAATTTAAAAAAAAATAATTTTACCCCTGATTTTTTCCCCAATGTATTTTAGTGGCCAGTTAACCCCGCCCCTTTTATCAACTCTCCCTATATCGCCTTCATTTGCATTGTCCCTGACTCTCTTGGAAGGTGGCCTCCTCCGATACCAGTGACCTCATGCCCTTTATTTCCAAACTGCTGGTGATACATTGCCGCTGGGCAGCTAGTGCGCTCTGAGGAAAGCGCAGATACCCGGTTCTGATGGATCGCCCAGCAGACGCCATGAGCTATAAGCCACAGTGATCATCAGTAACTCATCCCAAAAGTATCGCATGGAGCAGCATCATTCCAGAGAACACAGCTCTGCTCCCCAGCTCAAAGTTTGGGGGCTTTATTCCCCCACGCCTGGCATTAGACATGATGCCAACCGGTTCATGCCCATCATCTCCAAAGAGTCCTGTTCTTTTGGCGATGCATCTCTACAGAGACGACAAGCTGTGTGTCTGCATTTACACATTAATTTCAACAGTAGTGCAGTTTAAAGAAGCTGAATGCCACTTTCCAAACATTTGTACACATACTGTACCTATCAAATGTGAGAGTTCTCAACATGGTCCATCTCTTCTATCCTGAATTTCTTTTAATCGCTCACACTTCTGTCTTGTGTCAGTATTTCCTCACTCAGTCGGCTCACTTTTTTTTGTTTTGCCCAAAGGCTCCAGTGAGGGCACCATCTCCATGCAGGAGGGCGAGGTCCTGGCAGTCGTGGAGGAGGACAAGGGTGACGGGTGGACACGGGTTCGGCGGAACAACGGTGACGAAGGCTACATTCCCACCTCCTACGCCAACATCGCGCTCAGCAAGTGACCGCCCGCATTCCCGCGTCCCCACACCCTGCCGCTGTACAATGTTCCCCCAGCCCTGGAGCATCTCCCCATCACGGCTCATCATGACACCAAACGCTGCTCTCTTCAGGTTGGAGAGGTGATGGAGGGTGTTTGTGGACATGATTCTGGTCGTTGACCAGTGAACTGTATGACAAACATTTTCTTTAGTGGTGAAGACTGAGCTCACTGATGCTTAAGATCATCAGACCAGGTTAATTCTCAGAGGATGATGTTTGGATGCTTTAGCTGAATAGGATCCGTCAGTACAGCACAGACAATTTGGACGAGAGTGATGTCATCAGCCTGATGCTACTGTCTGTAGCCTTAGCTGCTGTCTGTCTGTCTGTCTCAGCCGTGCCCTGATCTTCATGTTGTCTTCACACCCTTTTTTTTTTTCTCTTTAAACATTCACTTTTGTGGACTTGGAGAGTGCACAGGCCATCGAGAGCCACTCCTTTGCAAATGCTTGCCTGTGTGCAATTATAATGGGATGACTGTGTGTGTGTGTGTGTGTGTGTGTGTGTGTGTGTGTGTGTGTGTGTGTGTGAGAGAGAGAGAGAGATTGGTTAATAAGGTCAAACATTTTTGCGTTTAGAAACTTTTATGGAGTATTAAATACAGCTCATCCTGCAATGCAAACCTGTTAAGACAATCAGCCTCCATGGTTCTGTATTCTAGTGCATCTCCAAAAATTGGAATATTGGAAATTTGTGTTCATAGTTTATATTCGGTAAATATAAGGTGACTTATTTCAAGCCTTTTCTCTTTTAATGTTTTAATTTCCTCAGACTTCACATGAAATATAATCATTTCAGGTTATTTTTGATTTTTCGGAGGTAAGTCGTACAGAAAACCCAAACAAAGGCTTGAAATGTGTCTCTTAACGTGTATATAAAATATAGGACAGTTGACCTTTTTGAATGAAATTATGAACACCTGATTTTCCTGGTATTCTAACGCACTAGTACATAACTTTATAAAGCTTATCACAGCTACAATTTGCAAAAAACGAAATGCTTTTGTTCTGAAAGTTCATAATTTATTAATCGTTTATAAGAGTTTTAAATGTTTGGTCACATTTCTATAAGCAGTCGTAGCACGCACACAGTTTGACAACAATTAACCTGTAAATACACAAAGGAGATGTGCAACATTTAGGACTTTCATATTTATATATAAGAAATAATATATTTTAGATATCACAACACCACTATTGTCTTACTAGCTTGTTGTCCTTAAAGAATAAAGATTGTATAGATTCCTATATGCAGTAGTTCAGGGCAAAGAATCGAGATGCGTGTCGCTGTAGTTTGTATAGATGAGCCAGACTCTGCTCTACATGCCAGGCGGTTTCTTATGTCCAGGTGCCTTCTAGTTAAGCATTGTGTATGTAACATTTACAAAACAACTGTCTGCTGTCTTTAGGGACTTTATAAATGTCACGCACATTTCCCAAAAAGACGAGGCCTCATGTCTTTTATGATGTTTTTTCTGTGCTGATGTGGAGAAAATATTATTATTGCACATTACTGGCTTACTGCTAGTCACGTGCCTCATCATAAAATGTGCATAACAACACCAGCCGCCATCTGCTGGAAAGCAGAGCTATCTCGGGTCAGGCACATCTGTCCCTCATTACTTCTCGCCTAACTTGCCGTTTGCGTGTTTATACTTTATTCCGCTCAATTTTTCATCAGATTTTAATGGAAAATCCCACTTAAAGCAGTTGTCCAGCTGTGGTTACCCACTGCAAAAGTTTAGCAGTAAAGCCAGTGGTTTAAAAGTGATGTTTTTTAACTCTAAACCCCCCTGTGGCTCACAGATGCCCCCTGCTGGGGAGGTGGCGGTCACTCATCTACTATGCTGTTTCATCAGTCCTTTGGTCACACAGTGTGGGTGGATTTAAGAAACTAATGACCAGAGTTTCCTGAATCATCTGAATATTCTAAAAAGTACCACATGAGGAAAGCAAACGAGATCCTTTCTTTTCATGAAAGGTAGATTATTCATGCCTGTGAAAGACGACCAGAAAATAATAGATTATCCATCAATTAGTGTATTGGCTCTCTGTACCATGCACATGATTTGCCCAATTCTGACCAAGACCACTGTTGTTCAGGCATTATTTGGATGGAGGACCGCTGAACCTGAGCTGGTCTGAGTCTGGTTAGTACATGGAGAGGAGAAGTCCCAGGAAAATCTTGTGTGGCTGCTGGAAGTGATGTTGGTGTGACAACAGGAGGCACTGTTGACCCCAGTTTCCAAGTGCAGTGATGGGGGAGACTGTACTGTATAAATAGTGCCAGCTTTTTTTGTTAGAACTAAATTGAGAGTAATCCAGCACTTACTTTATCAGCTCCACTGATTATATACGTTTATTTGTGTGATTACAGACTGTAGTCCGTCTGTTTCTTTGTTAACCTCCTGTCACCCTGTTCTGCAATGATGAGGACCACCATAGAGCGGGTACTATTGTGGCGATGGACTGAGAATAATCTGCCAACAGTGTCGCCAATGAAGGACTAGAGGATTAACGAACTGTGCAGCAACATATGAGCTACTGTCCCTGACTTTACATCAACAAGGTTATGGATGGTGAAATAACATGTCTGATCCACTGATACCAGCGCAACACTCTAACACACCACCACCACTTCAGAGCCACTCAAACAGGTCTGCCACAAACGATTATTTTTTATAGTCGACTAATCGGCGATTATTTTTGCGATTAGTCGACTAATCATGCGTTAATTGAATATAAAACATACAGCTTATCGCACTAGAATGCAGCTGTTATTATATAACGGTCATTAGATTTTGTTTTTATTATATAACAATGGTCATTAGAAAAATAAAAACATTTAAGATCATAGTTAATTAAACCTTTAATGAAATATGCAGCTTGTTACAACAAACAATTATTTAACTGTTTAGCATAAAGTGTAAACGTAGCACTGAAACGTAACGTTAGAAAACATTAGCATTGCTAGTCAAACACATGACTGTTATAACGTTGCAGAAAACACATGAATGTGTGCTAAGGCTAATGAATCAAATCGTCATCGCTAATGTTAACTTTTACAGCTATAAATATGAGTAAGCAGCAAGTTAACTCTCTGTTTACGCTAATTTTAGCAGCTAACTAGCAATTTAGCTGACCAAGATGACGGCCCCTCTTCATCATTGTCACAACAGGCACAACAGCTTCCTTTTCAGGTGCTCGTGCATCGCAGTTGTGCTGCCGTGGAAGTCAAGTTCTGCCTTACAGATATTACATTGCACACGTTTCTCTTTTACTTTCTTAAAATGATCCCACACTTTTGAGCTCCATTGCCGAGTAGCCATGATAGCAGAGCCTGTCTGTATATAACGTCCTGTGACGTCATCCACGGGCTACCCCGGTTACCACTACTGCGCATGTGCATCAAGGACAGAAAGGCAGACGCAGTAGTTTGGAGAGAAAAAGGAAGTAAAAAAAACAAACGACGCATCAACTATGAAATTAGTCGTCGACTATTTTAATAGTTGACATAATCGTGACTAGTCGACTAATCATGGCAGCCCTACACTCAAATAATGCCTACTCTGTGGGCATTGAAGAACAATGTGATAAGGATGCTAACAAAGTGAAGCAGATGGGCTACCTGTAAGTGTAGAGCACCTGTATGCTCAGTGGAGCTAACATGTGTATATACAAGGACTGTGTACCTAATGAAGTGGCCCATGAGCGTGAGAACCTGAGTCGACCACTACTTCAAATCACCCAGTGCACAGCAGCGAAGTCAAGCCTTCTTACAAAGCCAACAGTGAGCGAGTATCACCTATAGACGGCAGTGTTGCGCTACATTCTCGTTCAGAATTTTTTTTCTTCTTATTTATTTATTTCTCTGCTCTGACTTCAAAGAATAATGTGCGTTAATAAGCTGAGGTGTACAGGGGCAGATAAAGAAATCGGCGTGTGCGCACATGTGGCCGTGAACCTGAGGCTGCTTCTGGTCAAGCAGTGCACATCAGGCTGCACAAAGCAGAACTAATGTAGATTATTATGAGAACGCTGGTTGTGCTTCAATGCAAGCTGCTGAAAACTACAGCCTCCAGCATTCACGTCCCTGAATAGACACCTTGTGCTGCCTCTTAACAGCCTCAGTTACTGATGTAGAGTGTGACTTACACTACACAAACTATTCTATAGGGAGTATCACCTTTTGTAATTTTGTTTTTGTCTTGAATGTATGGCTCTCCTATATGTTCCTCCTGGGACGCAGTAATTTATATGGCCTGTCACAGCTTCCCAAGGCAACTTAAAGGTTAGTTTTACCATAATACTTAGCTTGTCTGAAACTGATCGTGAACGGTGAGGAAGGTTTCGGAGGGACAGGCTCTTCTCGAAGATAATCTGCTTCTCTCCAGAGAGCGACATCCCTATGCCACGTTCTGTAGCACACACTCAGACGACTCCTCCTCTTGGGTTAATACTAGATTCAAAGAATGCCACCCGCGCCACAAGATCTAATACACTTATTCTCTTTGAACCTCCTCCACTTTGCACTTACTCACTCTTTATCTTTCCCCATAGGAAGACTAAACATGTGGCATTGTCTGTTCGTTGTGTACAGTAATCCAGCACTGCTGAGTGAGGACAGCGCTGGATTTGGCTTTGTGCTGCATCTCTCTGGGACGTTGCTTGTCCTCAGCTCAAAGGCCCGTCAGAATTTCTAACAAGCCATGGACTCGCAAGCCAGAATTCTAGCTATTATCAAAGAGTCTAGAGCTGGGATCTTCAGAGTGGGTCCTGGAGGTATGGTGTCTAGCCGAGTTTGGAGATTTCCCTATTCAGACACACCTAAACATTAAATGAACTGAATCTTGTGGGATGAACAGGGGAATCGCAGAGTTGTGCAGGTTACCAGACCTCTAAGACTGGGCTTGATCTCGTGATTAGTGTGTTAAAATTTTGCCAATTTTCTCCCTTCCCAATGTGGTAGTCGCCAATTAACCCATCCCATCCGTTAGGACTCTCCCCATCACTTTGCCTTGTCCCTGACTCTAGGAGGGTGCAGTCAAGCCCAAGCCTCCTCCGTTATGTGCAATACAGCCACCGCCTCTTTTCAAACTACCGCTGATGCACCTTCACTGGGGAGCGAACACGCTTGAAGGAAAGTGCAGGATTCCCAGTTTGGAAAGGACCAATCAGAAGATGCCTGAGCCAGCGGACACTGCAATGCGAGAGTGATGGGGAGAGAGAGAGCACCATCTACCCACCCAGAGAGAGCACTGCCAAATTTTGCATGACCGGGATTCAAACTCGCGATCCTCTGGTCATAGTGTCGGTGTCTTAGCCTGCTGAGCCACTCGAGGTGCAAACCACCTGCTTTGATGGAAAAGGGCCAAATGACCAACCACACAGCATTGCTTCAGTAAAACCACAGCCATGTGAAATTACTATTAGAACGTTGTACATAAATACTCCGTCGATTGCTATGGCTTTTAGCTCATTGGCTGGCCAATCAAGTGCAGAAACATGGTCAACAAGCCGTTTGGTAGTAGTTTTGGCACTGTGGGCATGTGCCAAGTCCTGCTGGAAAAGGAACTCAACATTTCTATAAAGCATGTCCATAGATGGAAGCATGAAGTGCTCTAATATCTCCTGTGTTGACACAGTGGACCAACACCAGCTCCTCAAACCATCACTGACTGCGGAATCTTCCTACTGGACTTTAGGCACCTTGGATTGTGTTTCTGTTCATTCTTCCTCCAGACTCGAGCAGCTGATTTCAAATGAAATGCAAGATTTGCTTTAATCTGAAAAGAGGACTTTGGAGCACTGAGTAACAGTCCAGTTCTGGTTCTCCTTAGTCCAGGTAAGACACTTCTGATGTTGTCTCTGGTTCAGGAGTGGCTTTATTTTAGGAATGCATCAGTTGTAAAAAGACATGGTGTGTTTATACTGTTTGAATAGTAATCCACTTGAGCTCGCAGTGAAATATTTTGCGTCAGACTAATCAACCGACACACAAAACAAATTCCACATAAAAATTAACTACAAAAAAAGAAGCCTTACGTTAACCTTGTCCAGGAGAGGCCTCTCTGGGCTCTGAGGCATCTATGATGGACCGTCATACAGTGGAAATGTGTATTGTGATGAGAAAAAAGGAGTATTGCAGATCTTCTTTTGGAAAAAATGGACACTGTTCACTCCAGATCAAGGATGATGAGGACCATCCAGACTGTTCTCGGCAACAAGTCCAGAAGTCAGGGTCTGTCAATAGTATGTGGTGTCAGTGCCCTTGGCATTTACACTCATTGAGATTTCAGAGCAACATATCTGCTGCCTTCAAGACATCTTTTCCAGGGACGTCCAAGCATTTTACAACAAGACAATGCAAAACCACATGCTGCACATATTATAAAGGCATCTGACTGTAGAGGGTGCAGGTACTGAACTGGCCTACTGTGGTCCTGACCTGTCCCCAAAAGAACGGGTAGAGAATTTTGAAATGAAAAATGCAATGTCTACCTCGTACAGTCACACACCTTAAGATGTGTTTGCAGGAAGAATGGGACAAAATAACACCTGAAATGCTTTGTTTGGTATCTTTGGTGCTTAAACATCTAAGTGTTGTGAAGGAATGGCATCATTACAAAGTGGTAAATACTTTACTGTCCCAACTCTTTTTGGATTGTGTTGCATCACTGGATGTTTATTAACAAATGAAATGAAGCTGACCAGACAAAACGGGTCTGGTTGTACTGTCTGCATTGAAATAAATGTCAGAAGCGCTGTTTTCTATACTGTCCCAACTTTTTTTCATTTGGGCAAATTCTAATAGCTAATTTTTATTCTAGTGATCATTTGTTTGTAGGGATGCGGGTTGTTTATTTAGTCTGGGATGGCTGGATGGGTGTATGTATGGATGTATGTGCATATGGACGTTTGGACGCATGGACTGATGGATGTATGTTTGTATATATATTCCTCCCAATTCGTTCCCTTGTCCTCTGGCTTTTATGTCAATACTAATAGACAAGTGTGGTTCTGATGGCCAAGCTTGGCTTCTGTCAAAGAAGATGGCGCCACCAGCCAATTGTCATCAACACACACAAAAAATTTGTCACTGACACCGTCCAAGATGCTGGGTGTCCATGCACCAGTGAATTTCCCAGTGACGTGAATAGAAGCTAATGACCCTCTTCAGGGCCTGTAAAAACCTGAGCATGGACCGTGTTGGGGTGTGTGCCTGGTCTCGTGCCATGCTTGGGTATTGATAACTGAGATTGATATTTTGTATCATAATATTGCCTGAGAGTGAGTGATCTGCAAACACTGAACGATTGATTAAACTCTGTTTGAAGTGGTGTAAGAGATTAAGGCATGGTAGGGATCTAGTCAAATATTGATTGCGTTGGAGACACTTGGAGCAGCAGGGGGGAGGAATGAAAGGAAAATGATACACAGCCTTGATGTTTGTTTTTTTTTTATATTTGTTCTCCGCTTTTCCCGTCTTGCTAGACGTGAGTGATGGACAGTCGTAAAGCTGCAGGTGGTGGAGAGGTCACTGCAAAGTCAGCACACGACCAGAGGAGCTTCCTGTGTGATGGCGAGAGGGGGGAAAGCTATTTTTAGACACTGATTTGAAGTGTGTTTGCGGTGTTTGATATCACACTGCTCCTGTTGAGATTTGCAGCGTTACTTAGAAGCATGTTAATGTGTGTGTGTGTGTGTGTGTGTGTGTGTGTGTGTGTGTGTGTGTGTGTGTGTGTGTGTGTGTGTGTGTGTGTGTGTTTCTGGGAGTAGAAATAATGAGTTGATTCCAGTAATAATGTCTTTTGGTGACGTCCTGTCAATTAGGACGTGTTCTATGTTCCCCAAGTGTGGCACATAATAGGAATGTAATGGGGGAGTCGTGGCCTGGTGGTGAGGGATCTGGTCTTGTGACCGGAAGGTTGCCAGTTCAACAAGTCATGACTGAAGTGCCCTTGAGAATGGCCCCCCTTCTCCCTGGGTGCGCCATGGATAGGGCTCAAAGCTTGGTGTGTGTTTCACTGCACGGATGGGTTAAATATGCCAATCACATGGGCAAAGAAAGTTTCATCTGAATGTGAGGAAGAGCCCTACGTACGTCTGTTCTCCACTTCTACACGTGTGCTCTTCCAGGGTCCTGTGTTGGCCAGCTCAACACATCATGGTAACCTAATGATCTTTATTTAATGTTTTGCTGTCGATCAGTTTGGCTTAAAGCTCATCAAAATGATAAATCCAGAATCTCGTCTCGAGTCTCTTGTCTCGAGTAAATTTCTATTCAAACAGCAGCATCATCAAAGCACAAAGCATAAAATGTCACTTGACCTGTAATGAGTATAAAATATGACTGTTTACCTCCTTAAATGAAATGAAGAACACATGAACTTCATGACATTGTAATGAATGAGCTGGGGGTCTCACAATAACCAAACCCGGAGTCTTTAATGTTCTCTGTCAGGTCATATTTTACACCACAGATGTAGTAATTGTTCTAGAGACCTTCAGAATAAAATCAAATATCCTTTTTTGGTTTTGTGTGTTTATAGCTGCGCTGAGGCCGTTTCCCAACAACATTGAACCTTCCGATATAATTATAATTAATTGAAACGGGTCAAATTTGATCCTGAATACCACCAGAGGGTTAATGTGTGTTATGGGGAACACAGGACCCTGGGTACAAAGAACCCTTCAAACAAAAGACGTTTGGAACGTAAGACTGTGAGAATGCCGAAGCCTGGGAAATAAGGACCCAGTGAACACTGGGGACCCTGGGGGACATGAGATCTTTAGGACACTTTGCACTTGCAATTACGGACCCCAGGGTACTTCAGACCCTATGAAGTAAGTTTCCTGAGAACATGGGATACTGAGAACTATGGACCCAAAGATCCTAGGAATGACCATGCACCTTGGCAATGCAGGAGCCTCGGAACATTGTACCCTGGCAAATAATGATCTTTGGATTAAGACCCAATGAACATAGAACCCTGGAAACACAAGATCCTGCAAAATACTGACACAGGGAACATAGGACACTGGGAGGAACGTAGGACAAACAAAATAAAAAGGAAGATAAATGAGCACAGTGACTCATACAACATACATATTGATCCATTCTCTCCGTTTGTCTCTATCTGTCTCTCTTTCTGTCTGTCTCTCTTTCTGTCTGTCTCTCTTTCTGTCTGTCTCTCTCTCTGTCTCTGTCTCTGTGTCTCTCTTTCTGTCTGTCTCTGTCTCTCTTTGTCTCTCTCTCTGTCTCTTTCTTTCTGTCTCTGTCTCTCTCTTTCTCTTTGTCTCTGTCTCTCTCTCTCTTTCTGTCTCTCTCTCTCTTTGTCTCTCTCTCTCTTTGTCTTTCTGTCTGTCTCTGTCTCTCTGTGTCTTTCTGTCTCTCTTTCTGTCTCTCTCTCTCTGTGTCTTTCTGTCTCTCTCTTTGTCTCTCTCTGTCTCTCTGTCTCTCTCTCTGTGTCTTTCTGTCTCTCTTTCTGTCTGTCTCTCTTTCTGTCTGTCTCTGTCTCTCTTTGTCTGTCTCTCTCTTTCTCTTTGTCTCTGTCTCTCTCTCTCTTTCTGTCTCTCTCTTTGTCTCTCTCTCTCTTTGTCTTTCTGTCTGTCTCTGTCTCTCTCTGTCTTTCTGTCTCTCTTTCTGTCTCTCTCTCTCTGTCTTTCTGTCTCTCTCTTTGTCTCTCTCTGTCTCTCTCTCTGTCTTTCTGTCTCTCTTTCTGTCTCTCTCTCTCTGTGTCTTTCTGTCTCTCTCTTTGTCTCTCTCTGTCTCTCTGTCTCTCTGTGTCTTTCTGTCTCTCTTTCTGTCTCTCTCTCTCTCTCTGTGTCTTTCTGTCTCTCTCTCTCTCTCTTTGTCTCTCTCTGTCTCTCTGTCTCTCTCTCTGTGTCTTTCTGTCTCTCTGTCTCTCTCTCTCTGTGTCTTTCTGTCTCTCTCTCTTTGTCTGTCTCTGTCTGTCTGTCTCTGTCTCTCTCTCTCTCGGGTCAAATGTACTGCAAAAGTAGAATAACGACAGTAAACTTGTAAACTTTCCACCCGTGCATGTCTCTTATTTGTAGCACAGCTGAAACACATGTAATATGTATGATGCCCAAAATAGCCCTGAAGCACAATAGTGGTCAGCTTGCTAACTTAGTTCACAGTTTCACGACTATGACTCACAGGGCAGACACTGTGTAAATGATGCGGGCATAGCTGCAGCACTGAACGAAAACATGCCGCCTTAATAGCATTTTCAGTACCTTTCAGTAGGAATTAGGATAAGCAGCTGCACGTAAGTGTTCACAGGAAATAAATAGCAACAAAGGCTTGTATTGAAGCTCAATTTCTCAATGGGTTGGAGAGGCTGCGTTTAGTCGAGTCAAGCTGAGCACAGTGAAGTGTACGCCTGAGTTAGCTGATCAAGGACAGAGCTCTATCTTTGAAGTTGTTGTGTGCTTATTTGCATTTCAATTGCTTTGGAGAGACATTGCTGGGGCGCATCGCACAATAGGCAACAGTAAACACAGTCCATTAAGAACTTCTTAGTGATAAGGAATCACTGGACTATGGAACCTTTCCAGGGTTCCCTCGTTCGGCCCGTGCATCGTGCTCACTGCATCGCATAACCAATCACTTCAGTGGCAAGCAGCAGAGACCTGATTGACACTCCTGACTTTGAGAACATGCATCTGCCCCATAATCTGTTTTTTGCTCCACTGGTCACACTATCAGATGTTTAGTGAAGGATTGCCCAGATGCTGCTTTCTGACTTGCAGAGGTTAAAGTGTTGTAGTGGGAGATGTTCCCGTCGGCGCCGACTGCTCTGCCTGGAGTGAGAACAAATAGATCAAACTGTTCTGTTTTGCTACGCTGTCATACCTTTAGTGGTGCACCCTCCTCCTCTAAGGCTTTAATTCATGTTGTTGTGCCGCATACGTGCTAAAACACTGGGTTATTTGTTCTTCAGAAGCACTGGGTTGAGCCTATTATTTCTGCAGTCCTGTGTGGTGGATGGGTCACTCTCACTGCCAGTGGAAACAATGGAGATAATTACCACCATTACTTGGTGTACCTACCACCAGCTGCTGGGTCTCTATAACCCACCTGCTTACTTATATAAAGAACAAGAATAAAACAGCTTGTTTTCTTTTAGCTCGTCTTCTCCACAGAAGCAGTCCTACTAATTACAGCGTAAACCAAACTTTATGTACATTCGCATGCTAATTAGAGAATGCCAGGTCATTTGTGTACAGTCAACCACATTTCTCATGTATGTACATCATTTGAGGCAAAACACGTGCATTTTTGTGCTAATTTCGGATGGGCCAGACTGAAATTGACTATCCGTGGCAATATCATCCAGATGAAGGGTGTCATGTCAGACATGTTTGGAGTCCAGATTTTGCTTCTTTAGTTTAGAACCGGAGGCTAATCTTACTAACAAACACTAGAACTTGGTAGTCACCTTAATAGCCCAAAGTTGTTTTCATATACAGTGCAACCTCAGTTATCGTCGACTTTTTTCAGGAAAATTTTGTCCCAGTTATCATTCGTCTGCCCAATTTTTGTTGGCGTGCCCATGTGACTCACCACTAATTTCAACAAAGCATCCAGCCACACGTTTGTTGTTTATTCTGGCTTTGTTTCTCATTGATAACACTCAGAACTAAAAATATTACACTAAATGGACAGCGCACAGCGCTAAAGCCTGAAAACGGGTATGAAAACAAATAGTGGCCGAGAACAGGTGTACAAAACAAAGGCTGCAGCTGGACCACACCAGCACTCTCTAAAACAGATCGTAAACCTGTCAGAGTGATGTTAAATGTTCATTTATCCATTTCATTAGTCTTCTGTGTTTATTTCTCATTGTGTTCTGTATGTAAAACTATAGTTATTCTATATAAAATGTATTTTTGTTCATATTTTGGAGTATCTGGAACAGATTGATTAGATTTACATTATTTCTTATGGGACACATGGCTTCAGTTATCATTTGTTTCAGTTATCAGACACTTTAGAAGTCATTACACTTATAGAGGACTTTGCTGTTAGACCTGGAACTCCAGACATGACTACAAGATGACGACAACTTTTGTGGTCTATTCCTGTGTGATAAGAACCTTAAAGAAGTTTAATGAGTTAGTGCAAAAGTAGTGAAAAATTTGAAAACCATGAAAAAATTTTTTTTTTTAAATTTAGTCTTATTTTTTATTCATTACATATAAAGTAACATTTCAAGCCTTTTGTGTTTTAATGTTGATGCTGTTTGAACAGTAATTTCCTCAAAATTCCAATGAAATACTTGAATAATTTGAGATTCAGATTTCTGAACATTATCAGGATGTTCACTAACAGTTTTAAAAGGTTTTAGGAACGTTGTCCCATAACGTTACAGAAATAATGTTCACGTTCAGAAAACGTGTGACACAATAATGATTTCCACAGAATGTTCCCAGTGAGACAATTGTAATGTTTGAAGTAACATCAGCTAGATGTTTTTATCATTATATCACCTCATTTGATTGGTAGAGAGGGACAAGTCAGCAGTTCATTGGAACTGGAGGACGCTTAGCGCGGACAATGTTAAGTCAGGTCTTGTTTACTTCATTATTGATCTCTAATAAATAAGATGTTTATTTTTATTGGTTTCAAAACAGGTTTGAAAAAGAGTTTTTGTCTGTGTGTGATCAGTATTTTAACGTAATGTCCTCATAATGTTGATGCAACGTTACAGAAATGTTAAAATGTTATAAAACGTTCTAGAAACTTGACAGATTGAGAACCAAGAACCAAATTTGTAGCGCTACTAACATTCAGAAAATGTTCTGCTATCCAAAACGGCCACACAGGTGCTTTTTCAGTTCCTCGTCATTTCTCGACTTGACTACTACAACTCCCTCGTGGCTGGTCTCACTATGCTTGCCATCAGGCCCCTGCAGCTGATCCAGAATGCAGCTGATCCAGAATGCATCGGCACGACTCCTCTTCAGTGTTCTGAAATACAGTCATGTAACTTTGCTGGGCTTTCTTCAGCTGCCCGTGTCGGTTTCAAAACTGTGATGTCGGCCTACAAAGTCCAGACTGGACTAGCTCCTCCACACTTGATGGCGATGGTCAAAACTCAATCTGCTACAAGAGCCCTTTAAGCTTCAAGCACAGCTCGGCTTGACCCCCTGTCTCGTCCTTCAAGAAGCACTGAAGACAAGCCTCCAGACTTTTATCTGCCATCGCACCTACATGGTGGAATGTACTTCTCCTGCCTGTTCGAATTCAAACAACTGAAGACCCATCTGTTCTAAGAGTTCTTATCCTGTGCTCACTAAAGGCTTGTGACTATACTTATGTCTATATTGTCATTACTACATCATTCAGTGTATGTTGAGTATTGTGTATCTAAGCATCTGTACTGACTTGTTTTTGGCATCTAAGCTTGAGGTATCTTGAATTCTATCCTACACTAACTAGTCTGGGATCCTTCCTAAGTAAACAGAAAAGCACT
>BRDA01009187.1:40489-74360 GCA_036984385.1 Crenuchus spilurus | reverse complement strand
TTTTTTTTCCCATCAAAAGACACAATCTGTCATTCATATGATAATGACATGGTAATTCCGGGCATTCCATTGGTTGGATTACCAGTTGTGGAATGTGAACCAAAGAAAGATCTCTCACCTAAATGTTCACACCTATCTACTTAATATTCAATGTAGGGTTAGTAGCTGAGTGAAAACAGTGTCACCTTACATTAGTTAAGTTTTAGAAATAAAACCACATACAATGTCTAAAAACTGTAATGAGCAGTGTGTAACCAACACCTCTGTTTATTCAGTTCTGAGCTCAAAAGTCTGGGCTAGAAATGTTTAGAGTGTGTTTTCACAATATATCAGCTCATCTGAAAATGGGTTTTTGGAAAGTCTAAGTTTAGAGCAGATTTAATCAAAATATAGATTTATGACACTCTTACTGTTTTGACACTGTTGTTTTGAGTTTGAGCTGAACTAAAGCCTGTGTAACACTTTGGAAACAAATATTTTAAATGTGTTTAATTTGTAAAAGGTCAGGGCATGTCAAACTACATCAGAGTGTCTCCCTCAGAGTCCAGAGGGTTAACGTATTGAATTATTGGTAATGGTTGTATTGGCCTGAGTGATGGAGACAGACATCACATATGGTTGTATACAATATTTCAGCTATGATTATTATTGTTATTATAGGTATATCTTCCACCGTTCTTGTCTTCCGTGATCTCACCTCAGTTGTTTCATTTGTATTCACTCAGAACTCTCTCTGCCCCTTGTTTTGATGGTTTCCTTTTGGTCAGTGGAGTTTAGAGCTGAACTTGTTGGCAGAAGGTGAAGTGAGGTTGAGTTACAGGGAGATCTTGTTTTGTCTTTTTGGTGCTGATTTGTGATCATCTCTTTCTCGAGGCTTTTCGTTCATGCGAGTTCAGAAAGTCAGTCAAGCGCTTTGTATTAAGTCTGAAGTTCGGTGAAGATGTGGCTCTTCCCCGGAGAACCAGCTCGAGTAGATCAGACAGAAGCCAGTGGTCCGTGAGATGTGTGTTACTGTCATCATGCATCACTGGCTTTCTCAGCCTCATCTTAAAGAGGTGCGGTAGAACCTGGATCTACACAGGCAGCTCACTAACAGTACTGGACCAGGAACTGTACATCCAGTGAAGACTATATTCATATCCAGAGTTTATGAGTAATTTCTAGTGATGTAGCGATTTGTGCAAAAAAGTTAGTGCCTCCTGGTTAAACTCCATGATTGTTTTTGACTTTTTAAGAACATTTTTTAAGAAAGTTTTTTTCTGGATGTGTTAAATTCAGAAAATAAATAGAAACTTAAAATTAGCTCCTTGTAGAGTATGTGGGTTCATTTTCACTAGAAATGCACTTTTATCCCAGATTGGATACAACTACATGTGTGAATTATGGACATTATCTTTTTGTTCATTTTATGCCACAGTAATACTACTCAGAACAAGGATAAAGGAACTTGACAAGATCTTCAAATGTGTGTCCTTTTGATGACTTTCCAGACTGTGATCTTCTCTGTGGTTCTTTATGGATGTGAAAGTTGGCAACAAGAAGAGTATTGATGCCTTAAAACTTTGGCGTTGGAGACATTTGAGAGAATCTTGGATAGATAAATGGAGCTCAATGTTCAGTAACCAAACTGAAGATCTCTTATTTTGGACACATTATGAGAACTTGAGAACAGTTATTCTGGAACAGATGAAGCTATTAGAGGAAGATGACCAGCAACAAGATGGATGGATAAACTCAAAGAAATCATGAACAAGTCATTAGGAAACTTGAAGACCCAAACACAAGACAGAATCGACTTGATGGCACTTAATAAAAACAATAATAGTGCTAAACTGAAGATTGTATATTTATAAATAGATGGATGAAACATTCAGTGGATATAATAGCAATCACCAAACAACACCATTAGACATCTTTGTAGCATCAAAACAACTCCCTAACAACCACTCAGCAAGCATTTAGCAATTACCTGAAATACTTTAAGCAACCATGTAGCAACACCCCAGCAACCACCAAAACTGCCATAACAATGACATAGCAACACCCCAGCAACCACCAAAACGACCACAACAATGACATAGCAACACCCCAGCAACCACCAAAACTACCATAACAATGACATAGCAACACCCCAGCAACCACCAAAACTGCCATAACAATGACAGCAACACCCCAGCAACCACCAAAACGACCACAACAATAACATAGCAACACCCCAGCAACCACCAAAACTACCATAACAATGACATAGCAACACCCCAGCAACCACCAAAACTACCATAACAAAGAAATAGCAACATTCCAGCAACCACTAAAACTGCAAAAACAATGACAAAGGATAACTTAGCAATGACCTACATTAGCAACAACCTTTTATACCTTAGCTACCACTTAGTTAACCACCTTGTATATCATAGCAGTTGCTTAGCAACATATTATTATCCACCTTGTATACCATAGCAGCCTTTTTGCAGCATCTTAGCAACTACCAGCCAAAACACTGGACACCTTAGCAACATAACCCTCAACCACTTTACTCCATTATGAAACTCATCGAACATATAAACACCAAATGAAAGTTGGCTCACAAGCTTTCCCATTCTAGTTTGTACTTATTTCTGTAGAATAATTCGTCTAAAATTGTGACATTTTCTCTCAACTTATAATTCACTGCAGGTATTAAATAAAGCTCTGCTTTTGTGTGTTCACAGTATTAGGCTGTGTCTGAAATGTCACAGATGCTGCCTATTCAGTCAGTATTCTGAGGCAGCAAGTCACTTAGGCCTGCCCAGTTAGTGTAGATATGTCCTTTGCTGTCTTACATATCCCATAATTCTGTATGTCAGCTGTCAGTATCTTAGCAACATTGTGACATATTGTTGCCTGCAACCATGATTCATTTGTAGGTGCCTTCATATCATCAGGCTGTTCTAATGCAGAGAGTATAGACATTGAGTTAATGAGGACACAGTAGATAGATAAACTTTAATTACATAATCCTGAAGAAATTTCCAATACCACAGTAGCGTTGACATAAAATTGCATTAAAAATGACAAAAATGGGCATAAAAGACATTGTAGACATTGTACACCCAGATAAAATCAACAATAGTTTCAGCAGACAGCAGAGACAGAAATATATATATTTTAAAATGTGTAGTGAAAAGTAAAAAAGGTTAATTAACAGCTCAGACTTTGATGTACTGCGTGGTGTAATTTCCCAAAAGAAGACTGTACTTTATGTTGTGGTGTAGTTTATTACAAATCAGACAGTAGGAGATCAGTACTCTTCCTGCAATAATGAGACTCATTATAGATCTTTATTGCAGTGGGTAAAAATGATCATACACTATGTTCACATTACCAGGCTGAAGTGGCTCAGATCTGATCTTTTCAGGGCTGTGTGAACGTGTCAGATCCCATCTTTTCACATCAGATTTGAGTCACTTTCATATGTGGTTCTAGATCAGATAGGTATCAGATCTGTGGACATGTGACTTGAATGTGACGGTCAGATCAGATTTCATGTCTTTGTGCTTGTACACATACGCGTAGTGGGTGAGGCAGTGGTGGTTTCTCTCGTTTACTCACATCACTGTAAAAACAGCAGCAGCAGCCAGCTGGCATTTATTCACCATCTTCACCTGATCATGTACAGTCCACCACTTACTGTCCTCCTGAGCAAAACACCATCACACATCAGCTACTAACACATCTGTTTTACCAGTTTTACTAAAATCAGTCTCACAAATACAGGGTTGCCAGATCCCCCAAACATCCTACTGATTTTGTAACAGAAAGTCCCACTACACAAACGGAAACGAGCCCAAAATATAAAGTCACACATACATTTCATTGAGCTTTAAAACGTGAATCTTCTTCCAACCTTACTTTCTCATTCAATTTCGAATTTTTATTTAGTGCAAAAATCCTGCAAAGCACCAACTGTGAATTTTTACCAGTGAAAATATATTTGCAAACCTGGCAACCCAGCACAAATGTGATGTTTTTTGTTGTTGGTGACAAAGTATATACACGTATCAATGTGTGCATGCGAGCTGTTTCAGGGACAGATTGGTTCACATTACAGACAGATACAGCTCTCTTACATTTGTGCATGTGAACTGTCAACATAGTTAAATCTGATCTGAGCAACGTGGCTTGTGATGTGAACGTAGCCATACATGTATGTCTTTAACATATTTAACAGATTCAGACACATCATTAATGTCATTATTAGTTCTTTAGACTTAGTGGTTTTAAGAGGGTGACTGTGGGTTTCTGGGAAGTCACCTCATGTTGGTGCTGCAGAAATTTCTGCTCCTTTAGCCGGACAGGGTGGATAAAAAAAGGATTATTCAGTTATACTAGGCTTCTCTCTCGCTCGTTTTTGAGTGATTTGATATGCTGCTCTGCTGCACTTCCTCTCCTCCTGTCTTTAAGACTGCTCCCTTATTATGTCAGATTTTGCACAGTCCCATCCTCGCTCTAGCTCCCTTGTCCCGAGAGGCCGTCTTATTACTCTCATTCGTCTCCATTGTGGTTTCCTGCTGTCCTTCCTGCATTCATTCTCATGCCAGCGTTACTTTACAGAGGAGCTGGAAACTTTGCAGATGCTCTGTCAGTCTGTCAGATGGATTGTGAGACAGATTGTCAGATTGTGAGACCGTCACACTGTTGAGCACAATCTGAGCCTTAATGAGAAATCAGCTAAAAGAATTAGCTGAATTAACTCAATAATAATCTGCATTCAGGTTACAGGGGTTCTTTTGTACTGTTTGCAGTCACAGTGCTACACTTACTGCTTCCCTATAATACAGACTATTGCAAAAGGTAGTGCACCCCTGTGTAAATAAAAGATCAAAGAGATCAAACATCTGCACATTTAAATGGAAACGTAGTCTTGACACACTCAGTTTGTGTGTTTTGTACTTAACTGCAGCTGTGCAGCTTTGGTCGTGGTCATATACCCGGCAGCATTAACATCCCGTACAGCTCAGTGTTCGGGCCAGATGGAGAGCTGCTCCAGAGTCCAGCGATCAACACTCTGACCGGATACAAGAACAGAGTCATCGTAGTGCTCAGCAACATCATGAAGAATGCAGCGATGGTTAGTACTACTAGTATTACTACTACTGCTATTACTATTACTATTTCTACTACTAGTATTCCTATTACTATTACTACTATTCCTATTACTACTATTATTACTATTCCTATTACTACTATTACTACTACTACTGTTCCTATTACTACTATTACTACTACTATTATTAGTACTACTACTATTACTACCATTCCTATTACTACTATTATTGTACCACTATTGCTATTCCTATTACTACTAATACTGTTACTACTATTACTATTCCTATTACTACTATTACTACTACTACTATTACTTTTATTACCATTCCTATTAATACTATTCCTATTCCTATTATTACTTTTATTACCATTCCTATTAATACTACTGCTATTCCTATTACTACTATTACTGTTACTACTATTATTACTGTTACAACTATTACTAGTATTACTATTACTATTGCTTCTATTACTGTTACTGTTACTACTATTACTGTTACTACTATTACTATTATAACTAATACTGTTACTTTTATTACTATTATTACTATTACTACTACTATTGCTTCTATTACTGTTACTGTTACTACTATTACTATTACTATTATTACTGTTACTACTATTACTTTTACTATCATTCCTATTAATACTATTTCTATTACTATTACTATTACTACTATTGCTTCTATTACTGTTACTACTGTTACTGTTACTACTATTACTACTACTACTATTACTGTTACTTCTATTACTATTATTACTGTTACTACTATTACTATTACTACTTATATTGTTTCTATTACTGTTACTACTATTACTTTTACTGTTACTACTATTACTATTATTACTATTACTACTACTATTACTTTTACTATCATTCCTATTAATACTATTACTACTACCACTATTCCTATTACTACTACTACTATTGCTTCTATTACTGTTACTGTTACTACTATTACTATTACTACTACTATTATTACTGATACTACTAATATATACTCGTCCCCTCTCTCTTTCTCCATCTCTCATACTTTCTTTGTCTCTCTTTATCAGTATTAAAGTTTTTTTTATTTCTCTATCTCTTTTTCTCTAATAGTTTTATTGACATGATTTGTAAATAACAGCTGCTACCACCACCAAGATAATGAATATTAGAAATATGAAAAAGAAAGAAAATAAGTAAATAATAGGACAAAATAGAGAATAAGACATGTACATATGGTACATATAGGAGTGTGATTAGTGTATTGACAGTGGTTTAGTGTAGTGTGGCACTCTCAGGGTGTGACAGCTGTATGTACATATTTATCAGATAACTGAACACATTCTGAAATCTCTTAAACACACACACACACACACACACACAGCAGGTCTTCATCTGGCATCAGTTAGTGGTGAAGTGATGGGATGTGTGTTGGTACTGAGTGTAGGTGCTGTTGTCTCAGATGTGTGTATCTAGAACATGAGGAGAGGAAATGCTGCTCTGTTTCTGTCTGTTCTGAGCTGCTCATCTTCTTCTGCTGTTTTCTTTAAACTGTGGCCACTAAGTCTATACATTGTAAAGTCTCTCTCTCCTTCCCCTCTCTCTCTCTCTTTCTCCCTCTCTCTCTCCCTCTTCCCTGTCCTCTGTCTGCCTCTTTCTCCTTTCCTCCCTCCTCTGTCTCACTCTCTCTGTCCCTCCCCATCTCTTTCTCTCTCTCTTTGTCTGACATTTACTGTATTTGCCCTTTAACTGAATCAGCGGTCACTAATCATGATGTCCAGGCCCCATCTGACCCCTTTAAAGGAGCTCACAATCATGAAAGGGGTCTTTACCCCCTGACTGTGTTGACTGTGTTTAAGGGTCAGGTGATGAAAGGATTGTGCAGGTTTTTGTAATTTTCTTCACAATAAACAGGATTTGGCTACAGACTACATTTCCTCCCTCAGTTTATTATTCAGTGTCTATAATAAACATAATCTCTGTGTTGTGTGCCTATGAGAGGTTAGGTCTCCTAATCTTTCTGGACCAGAACCAGTGACTCTCCATGATCTGTCTGGAATAACTCACCTGGTCGTGCTGATTAGTCTGTTTTGTGTCTTATTCTCAGTTTGCTGCCCACCTGGTGAAGGTGAATTACCATCGCGTGTGTGTCCTCGATGGCGGCATCAACAAGATGAAGCCAACCGGCCTCCTTACTGTGCCCTCACCACAGATATGACCTGTGATCGTGGACGATATCACAAACGATACACATCATAATATTTCATTTTTCTAATTCTAATTAAACAAGACTACTGATGCTCGTTTTGAAATGTTACCACACTTTATCTCGGTGGCTCTATGAAATGATTCTTTGCAGAGAAGCTTACACTTACAGTGGTAGTGATGGGAACCAGACGTCACAACACAAATATATTTATTACATTTCTTGCCCAAAATCACCACTGAACCTACACAAGTCACTATGTCATGTTGATGAATAAAACACTTTTTCAGACATGTTTTAGTCAGTTAATTAAACTAATTATAGAATGTATTGACTTTTTCCTACAAAGCACCACCAGACATTTCCTTTTGTTTGGCTGCTACGTATGGACGGCTGTGGCATCTCCTGATAACAGGGCTAATGCTTAGATTGTTGTGCCATCAATCACGCAATCAGTCTTTTATATTGTGTTAAAGGTGTTTAAATAGCTCTTGTTATAATATTGTTAATATAATATAGTGATAGGGAGAGAGAGAGCGCCATCTACCCGCCCAGAGAGAGCACTGCCAATTTTTGCTCTCTTGGGCACTGGCTGTTGATGGCAAACAGCATGACCGGGATTCAAACTCATGATCCTCTGGTCATAGTGTCAGTGTCTTATCCTGCTGAGCCACTAAGGACCCACATAATATTCCTTTTTTGAAAGTGAAAGTAAAATATTTCACTGGCATTTTGCAAGTGTGTGACATTCCACCTCAGTCAGTACAGTTAGATTATCATAGTCTGAAGGTCTTAGTCTAAGCTTAGCCTGATTAAGACATGTCATCCAGGCTGGTATTAACTCTTATCTCACCGGGGAAGAGATTGTCCTTTATATATACAACCTCAACTAATAAAATTTCTGTTTCAGTTTATAAACCATCAGATTCATCACCAACAGTGGATCAGTGTAACAGCAGTGTTTGAAAGTACAATTCATTGATTCATTGTATCCAGAAAGCTCAAATATTCTGGAAAAATGTGAAAACACCTTTAGAGACAGAAGATAATAATGATTCATGCTACATCATCTAGTGTACTGCACACTCCAGTTTCTGTAATGATCAGCTCTGTCCTCTGAGAGCTCAGCCGCTTTGTCTCGTCCTCCTCTGATGCTAGAATATGAAACGAGGAGCAGGTCTCTGAAGCGTCTGTTGGTTGTCATGCTGTTGCTGTAGACCTGCTCCAGTTTTCTTTTGAACAGTAAGCAGAAAAAGAATATTCTGACAGCTTTAACATCAGCTCAGCGCACAAACCCAATGAATCTGACATTTACAGCTTTTATTTTGATACAGTCGTATGTAAAAGTTTGTTAAACTCCATGTTTTATTGATGTTCTGAGTGTAAATAACCCATCCTCTACAAACGTCTGCACATTTTAATGCTCAGTTTGTCTTTATTTACTGAATTTAACATTTAGGAAGAAAAAGAATTTCAGGAAATGTGGCATTTGTAGAAGTTATAGGATATTAAATATGTTCTGTTTTAGCAATTAAACAGAAATTGTTCATTAAAATTAGCTTAGATGAGACTTTTTTGTGCAGTTTGACCAAGGGTGCTCAAACTTTTGCACATGACTGTTTTTACATTATCATCAGTCATGTATATCGGTTGGTGTATAGTAGAAGTGGATACTTATTGGGCATCCTTGTCCTATAGTAAAGCCTATTGCTTTTGTAAACAGTGAAGACTTTGACTTCTGTCATTGAGTAGCTTAGCATTATTAGTAGAGTCCTAATTTCACAGGAAATTGTCTCTCAAATGTCACAGATTTGACCAAAAAGGTGTTATATTAAATAGAAGTTGTTAAATAAAACATGTTAAACTATATAGAGCAGAATTGTGTAATTTATATGTTCTTGTGGAGTAAAGATGTGCATTATAGCTGCAGTTTTGAGCCCTTCCAACAGTATCTTCAACACAGTTTCATTTATATAGCGCTTTGTGTCTTATGCTATTTATTGAATACTTTCATTTATGTATCTGACACTTTTACAGCAATCAGGAAAGTACAACAAATCAACACACAGTTTAAGGGGAAATCTCCCCGGTCCATGATCTAGAGCAGGGGTCACCAACCTTTTTGAAACAGAGAGCTTCTTCTTGGGTACCGATTAATGCAAGGGCTACCAGTATGATACACACTTCTGAAATAAGACTGAAAAAATACCTCCTTTTTGCAACAAACCTGCAATTAACTTGTGGGCTTTTTCTGCTCGTAGTGCGCTACCCGAGACACGTTCTGAAATGTCTCTCAACATTGTGCCGCTTTGTTGACCCGCAAATGAGACACACTGTGAAAATTATGTTTTCTTTCTTTTTTCTGCCATTTTTTCAGGCGTAAATCATCTCCTCGCCTTCACTACACCTGCTAGCTGGTCTCCATGGTAATGGTTGCCATGGAGACCTGCTAGCTGTAATCTAATATGAAATATTTTTTAAAGTTGATTTTTTATATTGTCATTTTCAAATTCGCACCAACGCAAGTGTGAATTAAAAAAGAATAACAAAAAATGACGTGTAGCTCACTGGTAAGTGGCGCTACTGTCAGTTTGCACAGAATTCCCTGACTTGAAAGAAACCTAAATACAGGAGATCTCATTAACTGGTTTTCACTCAGTGACCAATCAGGATTTTCCTTTTGTTTCCTTTATTAAGGCCATAAGTTTCAAAGTGAAAAACCTTAAAATAATTACACAGAAAGAAAAAATAATAAATGAATATTACAGAAAATATTGATAGTTAAAGTTAGGGTTGCCACCTTTCAGATTTTGAAATAAGGGACACCCCTGGCCTGGTGGGGGTGTTTGGGGGGGTGATTCCATTGCGGGTTGGGTGTTGGGTGTGGTTTGAATGTTGCATTTATATAATAAAAGGTCTTGCACTGTCAGAGAAACATTGTAAAGCGGACTAAAATTGCCTTCGGTAGATGCTATTTTTTAAAATCACATACCATTTTCATTTGTATCTTAGCAATGCAGACAATGCTTTCATTGGTCATGACTCGCACTAGTGATGTGTTTTTATGGCTTGGTTTACTTAAAAGACCTCTTACAGCTCCCAAAACGGAAGACTTTTCTTCTTCTTCTTCTTCTTCTTCTTTTTTTTTTTTGCTGCTAAGTTAATAATAAAATAATGTCAATTCAACAGTGAATGAAATTAAATAAATATAGAAATGTAAAAACAACTGATTTTTTTTTCTAAATTATATGTGTGCTAAGTTTTGCATTTTACAGAAAGAAAAGTACAACAACAACAACAACAAAAAAATTATATACTGTATATGTATCTCGCCGCAACATGCTCACATTTCACAATATTGCAAAATGATCATTAATTAATAAAGGAGAATAGGACATAATAAAGCAAAATAAGTAAATTATGTTTACAATACAGGCAGTTGTACAAAAATCACATATTCAACACTTTCCATACTGATGACCATATTTCAGCGAATTTTGGTTGTCTGTTTTGGATTTCAAAAGTGAGCCAAATAATTTTTATGCATGGAAATGTAGAAATAGATTCCTCTTATAAATTTACATATGTCCTTTTTCATAACAACATGTATTTATTTTTTGTCTATACAATTACTTGTGTGTAATTATTTATTCACTCATTTATACGTGCGTTTATTTATTAAAACTTATGTCATTATTTGTCATATGCAGAGAGAGTCTTTTTGTAGCTTCTCTCTGTGTGTGCGCGAGCTACAATTATAGTTAATAGACACGAGTCGGCTCTTATCGTTCACTTCAAAGAGTCGACTCTAAGAGCCATTTCGTTCGCCAACGACCCATAACACACAGACACACACACACACTATTGAAAAACGACAGAGAGGGTGAGAGAGAAAGCAGCAGGGTTTGCTCTTCATTCACACATATCGTTCTGTCTCAGATCAACCTTATTTCACCCAACTTGATAAAAAATACGGAACAAAGCGCGTCCCTTATCGGTTCAATACGGAACGCGACTTTTATTTTACAAATACGGAACGGGTGGCAACCCTAGTTAAAGTGCTTAATTCAACTGCTTTTAACGTTACTGCATTCTAACACTTTATGAACATATTTGTTAAAACAAGTAAATATGATTATAATCCACCTCACTTTAGTGAATGTTTAAAGTAGTGAGCTAAAGTCCAAACGCTAAAGGCTAATGCAGCCACTGTTAGCTTAGCCGCAGTGCTAACATCTTCAGAGGAACACCCTTTATCACTTTAATGACTCTTACTGGCTGCCTCTCCAGACTCTGCAGATATATGACTTCTGTAGAGTATGTTAGTCTGAAAGCTGTGGAGGGACTTCTGGACAGCGGGTTCTCGCAGTATGGTGAGTGTAAACACAGGAGATTTCTGTTCTCTGGCGCTGATCACCACGGTGCTGCTCTGTCATTTTCCTCTTTTTTTTTTTTTACTAAACAGCATTCGAACTGATTGGTTCTTCTTGTTTTACTTTTTAACATTTTTCCATTTGACAACAGGTGCTTCTTATATATGTATTTTCTCTTTTGCTTTTGTTTTCAATTTATTATTTGATTAATTTTCATTTTCATTTATTTACACACGAATTTGACTCCACAGCTATGGTGAGCTATTTTTAGAACACAGGCCTGTGGGTGATTCGTGTGGTCCCTGTGACCTGGTGCTCACGGGCACCATGTTGGTGACCCCTGGTCTAGAGTCACTCCACTTGTCCAGTAAAGAGTCATTATCTGATTTTTCAGGAAGTCTAGTAGCTATGATGTAGCATCACATTTCAGTGAGGCACAGCTCACTCAACCCATCACCATTGAAAGTGAGACATGTTACCATTTACTGAAAAATATGAACTCGTTTAGAACTTGATGGCATCAATGCATCTCATAAAGGTTAGAACAGGGGCCACAAACGGCTGGAAAATAAGTGGTACTAATAAAAGAAATCACAAAACTGGATATAAAAGCATTTTAGAGAGGCAGAGCCTCTTAGAATCAAGATGGGCAGAGGTTCACCAGTTTGCAATTTTGGAACAATTTCAGAAAAATGTTGCTCAGTGTAAAATTGTGAAATCCCTGTTTGCAAGAGACAAGACTGACGGTCAGTATTGGATGTTTGTGGTCTTCAGACGCTCAGGCAACACTGCATTTGCATCAACACTTTGGTCAACGATAGTTGTTTTTAAATATATATAAATAAATTTTGCCTTGCATTAAATACAGGCATGTTTATGTCAAAAATCACTGTATGTGTTCAGGACCAATTTTGCTCTCGAGGCCCTGGCTGTTGATGGCAAACAGCATGATCAGGATCATAGTGGCAGCACCTTAGTCCACTGAGCCACTCGGGGCCCCATATATTTCTTTCTGCCACTGCCGGTAGACCTGTATGACCATACATGTCTATACACCTGCAAATTCAGCTACTTCCTTCACAATGACATCACTACTTTTAGCCCTTCATTAACATCTACTTTGTGACACAGTTTCCACACACTGAACGAGACATTCACTGCACTGTACCACCTCTTCTCAAACTATGAATCTTATCACACCCAGGTATTTATAGCCTGAGCATCCTTATGCAGCACCATCTACAGGAGCCTGAAGTTACTACCAGTGTAAACATGGAAGGTAACAATATTTTGTCTTATGTGTGTGTATTGAGTCAGGTAACAAAAATTTAAATGGACCAAAAACACTTGTGTACTCAATGGTCTCCCCAGTGGTCTAAAACGTTGACCAGCTCTGGCCATCAGGACCAGCTCAAGTGTTTCTACTTGAAGTAAAAAGCACATAACAGATCTTTGCTGTGCAGCAGAGTTGAAGATACAGCGTGTTCTCCAGGGAAGATCTAAAGAAGAACCATTCAGAATACAACGTTGTGCAACTCCAGGGCTTATTGAACACTGAATTCCTGACAAAGAGAGCACAGTCTCTAAATGTCTACATAATTCATCAGTTGAGATGTAAACAAAGTTTCAGAAATGCCCCTTTCTACAGAAACAGCCAGAATTCTTCACAGTGGTGCTGATGGGAACCAGACAGAAGCTCATGAAAGCTACATGTCACATGCAGGTCCACTGGTGGTGATGGATAGTGAATAAAATAGTTATACTTGTCGTCAACATAATGACGTGTGGTTCCTCTCACAATCACTCTAAAGAAATAAAAGTTGCTTTCTCTTCGCATCAAAACTCTCTAAATGACTTACATTACATGTTTACATTACAGTGATGGAATTATACTGAAATTATGAACAATTGGTCCTCTTTAGCATGACTTGCTCTAACCCTATAAAATGGAATTTACATCAGAAGGTATTGTTAAAAAAGCAAAACTAACACTTAACTGCCTTTTTTGCTGTCACCCAAAAGATGTTTTGAAAAGAGCCTTTCTGTTATGATATTTTTGAGATGCTGGGAAAATTGTTAGTTTGAATTTAGTAGATATGTTTACAGATGCCAAAATTTTGGTTTTTGGCATATGCAACCCAAGAGCCTCTTTTCTTCAAAAGTTTATATATTTTATAGATCAAGAAAAATACATTGATTCTAATTAAAACACTGATTTAGATTCTTCCTTAAACAAGTTGTTTTGCCTTTTATGGTGAGCTCATGAATAATGTGTGAGCTGTGCTCTGTTTGGCTGGTTCACAGCTGAGCAGTACAACACTGTGCCTGGGAAATGAAACTAGTGACTGGAGAGCCGAGGAAAAAATGGAGAGGAGAGATAAGATGATCATTGATGATGACTTGGACAGTATGAGACACTAGATTTAAGATGTTTTCATCAAAAGTCAAAAGACACGTTTTTCTTCATTGTTCCTGTTTTATACCTTTTAGAAGAAGTCTTCTAAAAAATTTCTTCTATATTAAAAGTCTTTATTTCTTCTTCATCAGTTTATCAACTCTTATTTACATATTATCACCTACTTCATCTTCATGCCTAAGTAATTATATTTTTTTATCTTCTGCTTTTTTCCTTTCAATCCATCTCCTCTTCTGCACCTGTTCTTCATGTTTTTTTGTGATGTTTGACAGTCTGAGGGAGATGGTTTCCTCCTCTGCCCTGCAGGGGAGCTCAGGCATTTTGGCTCGTTGGTCTGAAATCTAATCTGAGTGGTGAGAGCCAAAAATAACACGCAACCCTGGGTGGGAATTCGACTCGGATGAAGCCTGCTGACCTGAGAGCAGCACCTCCAGGTGACACAGACACTCTGCTCAGATTTTAACTGCTGATAATGACCTGTTTCTTGGTCAACACAGAAATGCTCTGAAGATGCTATTCTGGGTTCTGTGCTTTAAATGATGGCAGTTCCTCCATCTTTAGAGCTTCCTCCAGCTCAGAAATGATTTATAATTAGTGTCATGATATCAGGAAAGAAGCAAGAGCCTGATCAACCATTAAAGATGTATTTTCTGGAGGTAAATATAGTTTTAATTGAGTTTTTCCGAGTCTTTGTTTCACTGAGCATTCACTTTCTAGAGCAGTTAGTTTATGCAGGGTTTGTATCTTCTAAATCTACTTATTATTACAGTCTTGACAGCTCTGATGAATGTCTGAAGATATGCTACACATCACTTTCTCTTTTTAAAATGATTACAGATGGATTGTGTCTAACAGCATTGGAAATGTGTCCACTGTCTGAGAAACTTTCAGAAGATGCCAAATGTTCAAACTTCCATTAATACATTTATTTGTGCAAGACCATTTTTGATGCTTTGTAGGTGCATTTAATTTTACAATGTAATGTTCATCCAACCTTAAACCCAACTCAAAACTTAAGCCTAAACATGCCCCCTAATCATGCCCCCTAATCATGCTCCCTAACCTTAAACTCAACCCAAACTCAAATGCTAACCCTACCCACTAATCTTAACATCAACCAAACTCCAAACATTCCCCCTTACCTCAAACTCAACCCAAAGAGGAGGTGATTGAAGAGAAATCAGAGGAGGGCTGAGGAAAAACAGAAGAGAGAAGAGCTGTACGGTATGGAAGAGAAGTGTCTGAGAAAGGAGAGGACTTTGATGGTAATCATGTGGGAAACCTTTGGGCAAAGTGAGGACTGTAGGAGCAATAGGAGTTAGTGTTAGGGTATCTTGGGAATCATGCTCTGTTTTGGTTTTGTGGGATTTGTGTTTGAAGGATGTAAACAGTCTTTATGTTCACAGAAGTCTTATTTTCTCGAGACCCTTTCATTTTTTTTTTTTTTTTTTACATATTTTTGTTACAGCTGGTACTAAACAGGATTTCATTATTAAGAAGCATGAAGGCATTTCATTATTGCTGCAGGAACTTCCATCAGAGATGGTTTTATAACACAAACCATAACGCCCTGCAGCCTGATTGAAAGAGTTGTGTTTAAAGTAAAAATGGCAATGTGGTCATTTTCATCATCTTCTCCAAGAATTACTGCTTTCAGTCTGAGGACTAAGATTAGGTCTTTATTTCCACTGTTAACTGCCTTCTCTTCTCTGATTTATATTACTATCACTTACTGATGATGCATGGCAGGCCTATAAATTTACCTGTCCCCATCTCACCTCTCTCTATCTCCATCTCTCTCTATTTCTCTTTTTATCTCCATCTCTCTCTTTCTCTTTCTTTTTTTCTCTCTCCCTCTTACTCTCTCGATCTCTCTTTTACTCTCGCTTTCTTTCTCTCACTCTATTTCTTTCTCTCTCTTGCTCTCTCTACCTCTGTATATCTCTCTCTAATTCTCTCTAATTCTCTCTCTCTCTCTCTCTCTCTCTCTCTCTCTCTCTCTCTCTCTCTCTCTCTCTCTCTCTCTCTCTCTCTCTCTCTCTCTCTCTCTCAGCCTCAGGCATATCTAGGACCAGGCAAGGTTGTTGCACTGGATTTACGCCAGTTTTCCAGCTCACGTCCTGATAGAACACATCACACTACGACACTCAAATGGTCGCCCTTCAAACTCAGACATCACCTAACATCCCACGTTCCTCCTGCCCGGCTTCGTTATTACCTCCTCCTGTTTAACATTTCACTTTAATTGAACATCAGACGAGCATATGTGTCCTCAGACAATCTTCCAATTTACTGCGACAAACGCATCAAACCTTCAGGCTGAGAAATAACAGATTACACCTTTCAGCCTCCTCCAGCTTTAACCCTTTACTTCTCAGGCAGCACACTGTGTACCAGTGAGATGTGAGGACTGATGTGCTTAAGGATCTATCTCTCAAAAATCTTCACCAACTGGTCTCTGGTTTCCCCCCACAGTCCAAAAACATGTAGGTCAGATGAACTTTGTATCTAAATTGACCTAGTATGTGTATGTTTGACTGGCACCCTGTCCTGGCTTGTGCAAAATACTGGAATGCCACGCTCAGTGCCCAATAAAGGGGTAGAGGGACTCTCTGTGACCTTGAACTGGATTACCTGGTTAAGATGATGGCTAGATTGATGATAATAATTATTGTTCCAGCATAACTGTCTTCTCAGTTGAACTGATATATGAACTTATGTGTCCAAAATAAGAGATCTTCAGTTTGGTTATCTGGGCTTCTAGTGAACGTTGAGCTTTGATTTGGTCCAGAATCCATTTATCTGTCCAAAAGTCTCCAAAACCAAATCTCAAAGGCATCAATATTATTCCTGTCCAGCTTTCACATCCACACAGGACCACAGACAACGCCACAACTGGAACTACTGTAGTCTTTGTTTGAAGAGACAAATGGTTACATTTAAAGATCTTGTCCAGTTCTTTCATCCTTGTTCTGCTAAGAATCAGTCTGTTCTTTAATGCTCCTTATAAGAACCTTCAATTCTTTGTGATGTTCTGCTTTGAGTGTTGATCTGCATATGAAAGGTTGATGTTTCTTCCACTAGTCTTGAATCTTTGGTCATCATCTTCTAGTCCTCTTATGATATATTTAGTGTACAGGTTAAAGAGGTTCAGTGATAGAGGACAGCCTTGTCTGTCTCCTTTGGCAATGTAGGACCAGCCTGTCCATTTTCAATCATGACTGTGGCTTGTTGATCAGCATAGAGGATCCTCATTAGAATGCTTCGTGAGGACATCCCATAATTCTGTGTGGTCAACAGAGTCACTGGCTTTGCTGTAGTGAAGCACATGCATATATCAAAGATGCTAGAACAGTTGGAAGTTAAAAGAGTAGGCCAGCAACAAGATGGATGGGTACAATCAGAGGAAGAATTAAGGAGTTATTAAGAAGCCTGAAGATCCAGAAAGATGTTTTGGAGGAAGGCTATCCATCTGAACTACTGCAATTATATTCAAGTCCTTAAATAACATGTTCTCCTTGATGTTCCTCAGTTTTAACATGGGTTTCTTAAGTAGAAGACAGGGAAGTAGTATTGATTAACCAAACCACATATTGTATGAGAACTACGAATAATTATGGGCCTCCATGAAAGGTTTGGAAAGGGTTAAACATATTAGCATGTTTTTTGTCTGACTACACACTTACTGCCCAAATCATGTATGTCCTATTATGTGCACATTATTATTACACATTATTGCAGTATCTGTAATTGGAGGATTGGTCCAGAATTTGATATTAAGCTTCTGCATGTATAATGTGCCCTTTTCTTTTGAATTTGAACTCCATTTGAATATCCTGACTGGACAGAGCGTCTCTAATGGAGGCTGCCGTTGTCCTACTTAGCCGTGAGGACAGTCTGCAGCCTTTGGGACGTGGCTGCTGAAATGTCAAAGCTAATAAAGAAAAGCCAGAGCAGCTTCTGCAGCTAGAGTCAGTGTACCAGACAGCAAGACACAATCAAAACCAGTACAGCCACAAGGGACACCACTACCAACTGGACCACCCTGAACCACTCACTCCTTCAGACTCAGGACAGGACACGGTGTGTTTTCAGAGATAGAGGACATGGATAACCCACTGGGCTTCATTCAAGCTCAGTAACTGTGCTGTTAGTTCAGCTGTTTGGAAGCTTGAAGCTAAAATGATTAGTTTATGTTTGGTTCTGGACACCAACCTGTACAAGTACCAAATGCCATATACAGTACTACATCAAAAATGTGAATATTGTGGAAAAAGTTAATTAGTAAACTATAATTTATTTTATATTAATTACGTGTAAAGTGACATATTTCAAGCCTTTTTTTGGTTTTACTGTTGATCAGTTGGTTTATAGCTCATGAAAATCACGAATCCAGAATCTCAAATGATCTCAAACAGTATCAACATTAAAGATGTATTACCATTTACATTTTTAAATTAAATTATGTGAACAAATTAACTTTTTCCGACAACATTCTACATTTTTTCATCATCATCATCATCATCATCATCATCATCATCATCATCCTTTAACACCAGATCTTTGTAATGTATACTTTCAGACTTTAGGCAAGACATGTTGAAATCTTTTACCCATGAGGTCTCTAGAATGCCCATCCACACTGCTCTAGAATGTTCTCACAGCTCAAATACTTCTAGAATGTTTGCTGTTTTCACACATTTATGATATTCTCCTTCTCAGTTCTAGAGTTTTTTCCTGTGTTCACTTGATTCAAGAATGTTTTCCCCATCACACTGTTCAGTGGTGTTTCCCATTGTCATATTGTTCTAGAATATTTCCTCAGCCATGCTGCTCTAGAAAATGGGATTCCCCATAGAACAGGGAGGTGATTCTACAATATTATGAATAGAGCACAACACTCCTGAACAGTGACAGTGGAAGGAAAACATTGTAGAACAATCAGACCAGAGAAAAAGATTCAACAGTTGAACGGAAGACAATCTAAGAGTGTGGAAAGGGGGAAATATTCTAGAACAATGTGAAAAGGAGAAACATTCTAAAACTTGAAAAGGGACACATTCTAGAAAAGCCTAAAACACTGTAAAAATTCTGTGAAATATTCTAGAATGTTTTCTCCATCACACGGTTCTAGAATCCAGTTTTCACACTATTGAAGAATGTAATCTCATCACTCTATTCTAGAATGTTTTTCTCAGTCACTGTTAGAGACTCGTCAAGAACTGGGTCAAGTTCACGGAGCGAGACAGACGCCGCAGCCAGACCTATCCACCAGAGGTCGCAGTCGCCGGAATACTAAGGCCCAGACGGCAAGCTGCGCACCTGCAGCGTATCCAAAGCAATCAGGGAAGGATACTTAAAGGGCCGTGTGACGTTCTACTGGCGTGGAGCATTAGGTGTTGTGCTGAGGTTGATGGTTCTGATCTCTGTTATCTCTGACTCTCTCTCTCTCATTTAGAGCGTTTGATGTGGAGCCTGGATTCTAGTCTGCGTGTGCATCGAGCTGTGTGCGAATCTCGGACATCCAAACGCCTCGCTGTACAGCTACAGCCGGACCCTGGACTTGTTTTGAACCTTTGAGAAACTTTTGAGTAGTGTTTTTTTGGTCTATGTCCTCCTGTGTGGAGCTTTAGTTTAATAAAGAAACATGGATTCCCACAACCCTGTTGATTCTGGTGCTTCGTTACAACAGTCACATTGTTCTAGGATCCCAGTTTCACACACCTCTTGAATGCCTACCCTTATTACACTATTCTATATTTTCTCTGTTATTCTAGACTGCATTTTGCAATTATGCTGTTCTAGAGTGTTTCCCCCTTTCACAATGTCCTACACTGTAAAAAATGAACTTGCCCTGTCGTTAACCTAACTTAAATATTGTAGTTGGTATGACTACCAAGCACTGAATTTGTTGTGATAACTCAATATTTCATGTTTATATGTTTACTAACTACGCTTCCTGAGTTTACCTAACTTAAAATTTTAAGGCAGCATGGACACTAACTTTTTTAAGTTGAAACAACACGGATATTTTTTACAGTGTAGAGCTTTTTCCCTGGTCACACTTCTCTTGAATGTTTTTCTCAATCACACTGATGTAAAATGTTTTTCTTCCATCACACTCTTCTAGAACTGAGAACATATCGTAGAGCCACGTGGAAACAGGATTCTAGAAAAAATGATTGAGGAAAACATTCTAGAGCAATGTGAAAAGGAGAAACATTCTACAACAGTCAAATTGAGAAAACCATCTAGAACATTGTGAAAATCTGAAATATTCTATAATATATTCTACATCACACTATTCTAGAATGTTTTTTTTCCTCGTTCACATTGTTCTAGAATTACATTTTCACACTGTTCTAGAATGTGTGCCCTTATTACACTGTTCTATGTTTTATCTAACATGTTATTCTAGACTGGTTTTGCAATCACAATTTTTTAACAATTTTCCTTTTGTTACACTTCTCTTGAAGGTTTTACCTCCACCCCTCTCTTTTAGAACAGTGTGAAAATAGAAATGTAGAACAGTGTGTTGGAGAAAATATTCTACGGCAGTTTCCTGTGTTCACACTGTTCTAAAACATTCTGCCCACATTAACACTTGCTCAGTATTTTCTAGTATGGTAGAGTATCTGGTTTCTGGCTTCGGCAGTTGTTCATCAGTTCTGGGATGGGCCTCAAGCTCCTTCTCACTCACTGGGGACGTTGGGTTTGATTTCATGGGTGATGGCACTTGGCCTTTAGCCAGTCTTCTTCCTCCTTTCTCTTCATGCCTTTTTGCTCTTTTACTGTTGAGTCTCAGTGCTGAGAACTTCATGGCTGATGTGATCAGTGCTGTGCCGTGGGCTGCTCAGTGAAGTAATGGGTTTGGACAGTACCGTGGCTCCAGACCTCACAGGCTCATGGACAGAGGAACCGTTGTGTTCCCACTGGATGCTTTACTGAGTCATTTCACTTCATTTCCACCAGGTCTTTAATAGTGGTTTACCTTTTCATCCATCACTCGTTCCTCTCTTATCTTAAAGTGCACTTGTTTATGAACGTCATGCAGATCGTTTCCTTTGTGCAGGTTTATAATTCAGCAAGGCTGTCTGACAGAGGAAAATTAAATGATTTCAAATAAATGAAATGAGATGGAATGTTAACTGAGACTGAATAGACTTTCACTTCCCGACTTAAGACAGCTCATGTTTTAGTGGCGTATTGATACGAGGAGATGTAGTGCCAACAAATGTGAGCTGCTATGTAACAGATTTTTGTTAAACAAGCAGAAAGTTGTGCTCATTTTCTTTCTGCCTTTAACAGTGTTAATAAAAGAGAAAAGAAATGAGAAATATGTACAGGTGTATCTCCAAAAATTAGAATATCATTGAAAAGTTAATTTATCTCAGTATTTCAGTTCAAAAAGTGAAACTCATGAACTCCTGAACTCATGAACTGCATCAGTGTGGTGTGGCATGGAGGTGATCAGCCTGTGGCACTGTTGAGGTGGCATGGAGGCGATCAGCCTGTGGCACTGTTGAGATGGTATGGAAGCCCAGGTTGCTTTGATAGCGGCCTTCAGCTCATCTGCATTGTTGTGTCTGGTGTCTCATCTTCCTCTTGACAATAGCTCACAGATGCTGTGTGGGGTTTAAGTCTGGTGAATTTACTGCCCAGCACAGTGATACTGTGGTTATTAAACTGGTACTTTTGGCATTGTGGGCAGGTGCCAAATCCTGCTGGATAAATAAAATCCTCATCACTGTAAAGCTTGTCAGCAGAGGGAAGTATGAAGTGCTCTAAAATGTCCTGGTAGATGGACGCACTGACTTTGGACTTCATAAAACACAGTGGACCAACACCAAGAGATGACATGGATCCTCAAACCATCACTGAAACATCACACTAGACTTCAGACGTCTTTGTTTCTGTGTCTCTCCAGACTTTAGGAGCTGGTTCACAAATTAAATGTAGAATTGACTTTCATCTGAAAAGAGGACTTTGTGCAACAATCCAGTTCTGCCATGAAGACAAGAGTGAAAGAAATAATGTTATTCCTTGCTGGAAAGTACAATTTGATTGATAAGGTCTTGAAATTAGGATCTTTGACAGAGGCCCCATTTTGGCCTGTGATGCTAACGATCAGACTTGAACAGATCCTAATGGAAGACAGCAAGGGTGGAGCCAAACCCCTCACGTGACAGGACTGGGAAAATCCTGGTGGTGGTGGATAGGTAAGTTGGAGCCCGTGATTGACTGAAGTAGGAATGACTGAGTGATGAAGCATTACATCTGTCTGGCAGAAGTTTTAATGTCAGGTAAGACACTTCAGATGTTGTCTCTGGTTCAGGAGTGTTGATATTAAGAATGTGGTAGCTGTAGCTCTGAGAGATACACAGTGTTTATACTGTCAATAGCCATTTACTCAAACTTCAAATATAATATTCTATTGTATATGGGGCAGCCGTGGTCTGCAGGTTAGGGATCTGGTCTTGTTACCAGAAGGTTGCTGGTTCGATCCCTGGACAGGTTGTGACTGAAGTGCCCTTGAGCTATTCACCTAACTCCCAACTGCTCCCCAGGCCCCATAGCTTGGGCTGCCCATCGCTTTGGGCACATGTTCACAGACTAGTGTGTTCACGGCATGGATGGATTAAATGTGGAGGTCAAATGGATTAAATGTGGAGGTCCACTTGCTAAGGTATCATTTTTGCAGTGTATTATTATGATGTTGTATGTAGTAACAACTGTTGAGCCCTTTTTGTAGCCACATGGAGCCATTTCACCATGTAAAGCAACATTTTAGATCAGTTCTTTGGTTATATATGGTTATATACAGTGTACAATTCATGGCCTTTACCAAAGATCCATCTTCTTAAAGAGTGTAGGCACTGAGACAAGGCTTATGTTTAAGGGGGGACATTGCATAAATTAGAACTTTTCTCCAGAATATAAGAAGCTGTTAAACATGCTGAGGTGGAGAACCCCACTATCCAGTGACTGATGGATGAAGCTCTTAATCAGAAAATCCCATCTGCCCCACACTCACCTGTTGCCTGAGATTGTCACCATAGTGGTCGCTAATAGTTTTTATTCCAGTTTCCATGGAAATCCAGCAAATCTTTGACAAGCAGAAATGAGACCTACTTGAGGTCTACAAGGACAACCTTGATTACCACAAAGCCATCCTGATGAGAAAATGTATAACATATAACATTATACAGCAACAATCCAGACACGTCTTCTCAGCTAATTCAGCTCCTTTAATAATAATAATAATAATAATAATAATCAAAATAATAATAATAAGCTGTACTCATATAGCGCCTTTCACAAACCCAAGTGGGCTTTACAACCAATGAAATAAAGAAGTTGTTCAGTTCCATTCTCACAGCCTGTTTAATATCCAGAGAACAGTGGAATGAGACTCTGGAGCTGCACATGGGTCTAAGGTCACCATGCCCAATGCCATGTTCAGTAGAGTGGTATAACCCCCAGCATTAGGCTGTGGAGAAGGAACTGTGCTCCCTGGAGTGATGGAGCTCCATCCAATACTTTTAGAGTTTTAGGAGTGATCCTGAACATACAGTATCAGTACCTGACCTGCTGCTCTTGTGGCTGAATACAATTAAATCCTCACAGCAATGTACCAAAATCTAAAGTTCCTCTCAGTGTTTCTTTCTCATGTTTGTGAGTTTTTATTTTAAGTTGATTTTTTGAGGCTTGGTTGCTCTATGTGGTTCTTCTGTAGTTTTTAGTTTTAACTCTTGGTTCCTCAGTGTGGCTCTTCTGGAGTTTTAACTCTTGGTTCCTCTACGTCAGGGGTGTCTAAATCCAGTCCTCGAGGTCCGGATTCCTGCAGAGTTTGGTGATTTCTCTGCTCTGACAAAACAAGTAAACCTGCTCATTACCTGCTGAGCTGAATCAGGTGTTTGATCAGGAAGATCACCAAATTCTGCAGGAATCTGGCCCTCGAGGACTGGATTTGGACCCCCCTGCTCTACGTCATTCTTTGGGAGTTTTTACATTTTAAGTCTTGGCTGCTTTTCAGGGTTTTGTAGGTAAGTTTTGTGAGTTTTCCTTCTTTTAGTTTTTAGAAACTTCTTATCACTGCTGATTAGGGACTGAAAAGGGACTTTTTCTGTTTACGTATAAAACTGCATCCAATTATGGAAATGTTAAAAATCAGCAGTAATGCTTAAAAAGTTAATGCCCCCCTGATTAAAATGTCTTATGTTCAAAGGGTGAATTAACAACCTTCTACAGACAACAAATATGTTAATACACATTTACTAACAATTGTAACATTTCAGAGGAAAATCGAAATGTAAAATGTGGCCTTTTACAAAATTTTGGCACCTTACACATTGGACGCTTGATTGTTCAGTTAAAAAAGCAAACAAAACATAAAACTAAAATGTGTAAAAGATATTTAGTTTTAAGTCTAGAAAAAAAATCCAGTTTAAACAGGGGGGCACTAACTTTTGGGTAAGGACATGAAAGCTTCTAACACAAAGCATCTACTACTGCTAATGAGTGCATTTCTAGAGTTTTCATGAAGAACTTTTAATGAAAGCTGTTTTAAAACAGCCTTTTTTTTCTTCTTTTTTTAAAAATTTTTTTACATTTTACCCTGAGGAGCTCTTCAGCGAGGCGTACCCTTTAGAAGATTGAACAGTTTAGGAACGATCTGAAAGCTCTTGAGGTTGAAACTGAAGCAGGAAACAAGCATCTTGAGTTTCTATTCAGTCCAAAGAATGTGGAGAAGAGTGTAGACGTTTAAGAAGATGCATAATCAGTCTGACGGGAATTCATAATCAGTTTGCTGAAAGATTGTGATTGCACTCGGAGTTTGGTGTGCCAGTTTCCGCTTCAGTGTTCTGCCACTTAATATTTGGGTAATTCTTAAAAGCTGCGGCTGATGAATAAACTCTGCTGGATGTTCAGGGTTTACAGATGAGATCCTGCAGCTCAGCTGAGGGTCACTGTTAGCTGTAGATTTGCTTGTTTCCCAAACAAACTTTCACTGCATTTTTAACCAAATTACACTAATGCTGAGCCACACTCACTAACACTAACCACCAAATCTCTGTGCTTCCTGTATACAAACTAATATCTCCTGTTCTAGTGATTAATAGTGTTTATTGAGGTTGTTTATGGACTAATATCTCCTATTCTAGTGATTAATAGTGTTTATTGAGGCTGTTTATGGACTAATATCTCCTATTCTAGTGTATCCACAGTGTTGTATTCCTTTTGGAAAATGTGTTCTTCTAGTGGAGAGTAAACAGTACTAAATCTATAAACACTGTCAACAACTTGTGGGAGACAAGAAAACTGGGTTAAAGTAGTGAATATCAGTTCTTTGAGGAATTAGGACTGAAAGGCTCTTTAGGGAGTGGGATGTGGTTATTCTATGGCATCACATCAAAGAACCTTGTAGCACCTTTAGTCTTACTGTCGTCACGTTGATTAGTGTTCACATCAGATGCCGTCATCAGTTAATCAGACCCAGATCAACCCAGCATGCATGTACAACATTACATTTAATGTTCACAACCTTTATTGGCATAAAACTGAATACTGACATCATCTGTCGATTAAAAACAAGAGTGAGGACCAAAGGATTTCAGGTGAAAAACATCTGACTGTCCCTACTGTACGGTTTTAAAGGGTAAGCATGAGTACCATATGCCAATATAGGATGGCTGATACAGCCACTTAGAAACTGTAATGCAAAAAAAAAAAAAAAAAAATTTACTGGTCTGTAATTTACAATATACATAATGTCAAAAACAAAAAAGTCATGAAGTCGGGTTGTGTAAACATTGCCCTGCATCACTTAGACATGAAGAATTCACATACTGTCATTATGCACCAGCAAAGCATAGAATGGGCTTTTTGAACTATATATATATAGCTATATACACACGGATACATTTACAATAATACAATGGAAATCTGTATCACTCGGGTAGCGCACAAGTGCCCTGATGAAACACATCATGCTCTCGTTTGATAGTTTAAGGCTTGAAAAAACAGTCTTAAGAGCATATTTGTCACCATGGGCACAGCTTGTTCCATTCTTCTATATTTGTTTGGAGAAAATAAGAAATGTGAGACATCTACAAAAGACGATTGGCACATTTTCCTCGTTCGGGACGTTTCCAATTCAGTTTAGCCATATTCACAATTAGATCTGGGAACCACATCTGGGCATTCGGCTCTCGGCTGCCGGAGCATGCACTGGCGGCCTGGGCAGAGGCTGGAGAGAGACGGGATCAGAGCCTCGAGGGAGCTGCCAGGGAAAACCGGTCCGTCGTTTTGAGGAGTCTGTATGGATGTATGTAGGTGTGTGTGTTCATGTGTGTGTGTGTTAGAGTTTTTTCAGATTGTGCTCTTCCTGGCACGCTCCTCTTCTCAGGCTGATGTCGTCCAGTGCCATCTCTCCAGCCCGGCCTCTCCGTCTCTCGCCCTTCACGATCACCTGGAATAAAGGACACATGAAGCAGATTGTCACACTAATCATAGCGTTCACATTACAATTCTGAAGTGATTCAAATCAGATTTTTTGCTTAATGTGAATCAGATCTGATGTTATCAGAGCTGTGTGGATGTGTCAAATCTAAACTTTTCAAATCCGATTTAAGTCACATTCATATGTGGTCCTAAATCATATACGTATCTGATTTGTGAGGGACTTGAATGTGAACGGTATCAGATTTCATGTGTTTTTGTCTGTTCACATGTGTGTAGTGCTAAGGCATCGCTGAATTCACTCCTGTTTACACTCAGAGCGGCAAAAACAGCAGCCGACTGGTTTTTATTCACTTTCTTCACCTGATCATGTACAGTTCACTGTTTACTGTCCTCCTGAGCAAAACACCATCTCACATCAGCTACTTACACTGTTATACCAGCTTTATTACAGTCAGGCTCACAAATACATGGTTGCCAGATCCCAAAAATCATCCTACCCAGAAAGATACACTACACAAACTGAAACTAGCTCAACATGTAAAGCGTCTAATTGCAGACATTTTAACAAGTTTTAAAAAGTAAATCTAATGTTATTTTGAGATTTTTTTTCTGTTTAGTATAAAAACCCTGCATCCTGAATGTAGCCATAGAGACTTTAAAGAGAACTTTACAATGGCAGTGATGGTAACCAGATGTCACAACACAAATATACCCATTTTATTTACTACCCAATCCCAGCAGTGAACCTACAAGTGTCTTCTGAGTTTATACAGTGGAACCTTGACTTACAAGTGAATCAACTTAAACTCTGTAGATTTTTAGAGCTGAGATCTGAGTCATGAGCGAGTGAGCTTACGTCACTCACCACTAGTTAGCCAAGTTTGAGTGAGTGCCAAGATCAGTGCTGAAAAGAAGAGGTTGTGCTGTGTAACACTACTCTGATCTTTGGGTTAATACACATAATAAAACCAGTTTATTTCTTTACATTCTCTTTTGTTATGCACGATTATTTTTTATACATTATCTGTTATTTTCAAAATAAATTTTTCTTATTTAAAAACACAAAAAAATGTTTTTGGGGGCTGGAATAGCTTAATATGATTTCAATTCATTTTAAAGGGGAAATTGAATTTGATATACGAGCAAATGTTACGAGCTCCATCACAGAATGACTTAAACTCATAAGTCAAGGTTCCACTGTATATAATAATGTCAGCAAATATGTTTTTTGGGGACTTTTTTGCCTTACAACATCCTCCACCATGAATGATATAAAAATACATTTTACACCAAAATCTCAAAAGTACCATAAAGCAATGACATCGAGCTTTGTCCTCATAAGCGTTTCATGTAATAACTTTCTGTGAAGGAGCTTTTAGAGACGTCTGGTTCTATCAGCATCCCTGTGAAGCATTCTGACTCAGCAAAGTCCTCTAGAATGGAGCACCTTACATCACATAAGTCTGAAAGAAAAGTTGTTTTAGACTATTCTGCCTCACAGCATGCTGTATGTACCATTTAATATATATTTGAGGCCAAAATGACTTCAAAACTAGCCTTTAGGAAGTGCGGCAGACGCCTGGTTTCTACTGTTATCACTGTGAGCAGTTCTGACTCTACAACAATTCAAATGAAACCACTCTGAATGATGTATGTTTACATTTTAGAACTTGTACTATGAAGAAAATGTAATGTAATGTAATGTAATGTAATGTAAAAAATGGATGGATGTCTCGTTTAAAATCTTCCTCTCAGCCTACAGTTGAATTATTTCTTAGACGTCTGACATGTATTATTGATATGTTGTGAAGCATTTAATGGAAAGCTGAGTCACCTGCATTGATTTTGGAATAATGCAATCAATTTTAACTACATTTTAATAACATAAACACTCATTTTGTCTCTGACCCATCAAGACATGGACTCCACAAGACCTCTGAAAGTGTCCTGTGGTATCTAGAACCTAGATATCATCAGATATTTTTAGTCCTGTAAGTTGTGAGGTTGAGCTGCCACCTTGTTCGTCCAGTACACTCAGTACCGGTGCTAGACATGTGGGTGCCCTAAGCACAAATGCCCCCATTGTGTACCCCCATCCTGCCGCCCTCCAACATATTTTTCCTGATTCCAACACATCAACATCTAGAACTGACTGTTCACTTGCTGCCTAATATCCCTTCAACAGGTACCATCCAATATTATTCACTGGACAGTGAAGCAAGGCTGTGTCCAATAGCAGTAATAATGACAAACTAGAAGTGAATTAGAAGCAGTTTTAGTTTTGAGTTCTTGCTAACTCAATCCTTAAGAGCCCCATGTTCAGCTCCAGTCTGTAATTTTACAGGCTCTGACTGCCGTATCAGACACTGTTAACAGAAATGTGAAATCGCTGCAGGCTTTTGAGAACTCATTTGCTAACCTCTGACTTTTTTCTTGAGAAAGACTCTCAATTTAATAAACAAACCGAGAAATGAAATTGCTTCCTTCAGTCCTAGGAGATGAAAATATGATCTGATGTCACAGCTGTCACTTCTCATCACCGAGCATGACAAATAACAAAGAATAAGGGCAAGTCATTAATGTGGTTATGATCTAAAACTCATTCTATTATTAGCTGAACTACAGTTACCAACATAATGAAGTATGTTTACATTCGTCGTCTTCTTTTTCTCTTTGTTTTGTTGTCAAAAATGATTAAAAAAAGGCAACTTGATGTAAAAGACCTTTCTGCAGAAGACGACGTTGGCTGGTGTAATATGGTGGGTAACATTCCTTTTGGGGGGGATCAATTCCCAACTCAATTACAGCATCATGCAAAACAAATAAGAATCCTAGTGCAAGACTCTGGAATACCTTCACTTAGTTATTTAAGATATGGTGAAGATACAATACATTTAATCTACAGTTTTAAACCTATGTTCTTCATTGTTTTTTAAATAGCTGCAGAGTAAAGATTGTTTTTATTTGTTTTATATTTTCTATAAGTTTTATTGTACACTGTTTACAGAAAATAAATTGCCAAATAGGAGATGTGCACAGTATTAAAGAGAAGTGCCTGAGAGAGGAGACGAGTGAAGAGTAAAGCTGTTATGAATTGAATGGATGGTGTTGAGAGGATACTTGTCTGACCTCGAGTGAGAACTGAAATGTATGTAAAGTTTGGGAGCGGAGTCAGAACTGTCAGGTTGTTCTGGTTTATGGTTGAAGGAGGTGATAAACAGTGTTTACTGTATGTATGTCAGTTCCATGTACTGAACTCTCATTTTTTAACTGTACCAACACTACACATGGTTTAATATTCTAGGACACCTTTAAGACACTGATAAATAAAGTATGAGTACTGTTTTGCACCTACCGGTTAGCTTTATGCAGCATACACATAGATGTTCACCAATAGTCACATTTTTTGGATGAAGTATTCCTTTAATAACACGCTGCAAACTCGATGAGGCTAATTAAGTGTGTACTCACACTTTCCAGGCCGTTTCCCCACAGTGTGATCTGTGTTGATCTCCAGCCGTTCCCTCCTGTTCGACCCCACACGGCCGGACTGTGCTGACGGCCTTTCTGCACAAACACCTGCAGCATGCCCACATGGTGACCCGACATCCTGTGTCGGAAAGCCAGGCACAGATTGCCTTCGTTCCAGGGTGCAGTCAGAGGCAGGATCAGCTGAGCTCCACGTCCACTCCGCTTACCCACAGCCTCCGAGATGGTCAGATACTTTCCTCCTAAAAGAGCCAATCACAAACTACAGTTACAACACCTGTACCAATTAACAAAACCTGTACTAAACACCAACACCTGTACTAATTACTAACACCTTTACCAATTACCAACACCTGAAACAATTACCCACACCTTTACCAACACCTGTACTAATTACCAACACCTGTACTAATTACTAACACCTTTACCAATTACCAGCACCTGTGCTACTTACTAACACCTTTACCAATTACCAACACCTGTACTAATTACTAACACCTTTACCAATTACCAACACCTGTACTAATTACTAACACCTTTACCAATTACCAGCACCTGTGCTACTTACTAACACCTTTACCAATTACCAACACCTGTTCTAATTACTAACACCATTACCCAATACCAACACCTGTACTAATTACTAACACCTTTACCAATTACCAACACCTGTGCTACTTACTAACACCTTTACTAATTACTAACACCTGTACTAATTACTAACACCTTTACCAATTACCAACACCTGTTCTAATTACTAACACCATTACCAATTACCAAGACCTGTACTAATTACTAACACCTTTACCAATTACCAACACCTGAAACAATTACCCACACCTTTACCAATTACCAACACCTGTACTAATTACCAACACTTGAAACAATTACCCACACCTTTACCAATTACCAACACCTGTACTAATTACCAACACTTGAAACAATTACCCACACCTTTACTAATTACCAACACCTGTACCAATTACCCACACCTTTACCAATTATCAACACCTATACTGATTACCAACACCTGTACCAATTACACACCTTTACCAATGATCAACACCTATACTGATTATCAACACCTGTACCAATTACCCACACCTTTACCAATGATCAACACCTATACTGATTACCAACACCTGTACCAATTACCCACAACTTTACCAGTTATCAACACCTGTACCAATTACCCACACCTTTACCAATGATCAACACCTATACTGATTATCAACACCTGTACCAATTACCCACACCTTTACCAATGATCAACACCTATACTGATTACCAACACCTGTACCAATTACCCACAACTTTACCAGTTATCAACACCTGTACCAATTACCCACACCTTTACCAATGATCAACACCTATACTGATTATCAACACCTGTACCAATTACCCACACCTTTACCAATGATCAACACCTATACTGATTACCAACATCTGTACCAATTACCCACAACTTTACCAGTTATCAACACCTGTACCAATTACCCACACCTTTACCAATTATCAACACCTATACTGATTATCAACACCTGTACCAATTACCCACACCTTTACCAATTAGCAACACCTGTCCTAATTACCAACACCTGTACTAATTACCAACACCTGTACCAATTACCCACACCTGTCCTAATTACCAACACCTGTACTAATTACCAACACCTGTACCAATTACCCACACTGTTACCAATTATCAACAACTGTATTAATTACCAACACCTGTACCAATTATCAGCAACTGTACCAATTACACAGGCACTGGTTAATATGTCCACTAAAATGGTTTTAAAGATACATAAACATAAATGTAGTAAAAAGTAACTTTTGAAAAGATCTGTGAGCTAGTTTGAAGAACATATGTTCCTCAGCCAGTCAACATCTACAAGGAGATTTAAGAGCACTTCATGCTTCCATCTGCTGACAGGCTGTATGGAGATGCTGATTTTCTTTTTCAGTAGCTGCCCACAGTGCAAACACTACTACCAATTGGTTTATATATGGAAAAATCATGAGCAATAAGCCATACTGATCAACGTTAAAACAGCTTGAAATGTCACTTTACATCTGCTAAATATAAAATATAAAACTATATAAGTTTATAAAAAGGTAAACTTTTATAAAATCATAAAACTTTTTAATGTTTAGTCCAGTTTTATAGATAACGAGTTTACCTGAAGGGTCTGGTACTGTCTCCCAGTGCACGTCTCCCTCTCTGACCTGAATCCAGCCACAAAGCCCGTGATCAAACGAGCAGCTCAGATATCCAGCGTCTGCGGAGCACAGCATTACAGAACCGTTCAAAAATGCAGCTGTAACTAAATTCAGCAATAACGCAGCAAAACATGAGTCAGGCCAGCATCCATCACTGTGTCAAACAAATGGATATTCACAGCTTTTATGAGCCAATGAAAGCTCTCTCCAAGCCAAAGTGCTGATCCAGTGTTAGCGCCGAGCACCGGGATGAAATCATTAGACAATTTATGTACTTCTAACCTCATTTTTAAACTGCATACAAGGGATACAACGGATAACAAGATGGGCCGAATGCCCAGATACAGATTAGACCTTGTCCTAGACTAAAAAAGGAGCATGAGGAATAATTTCCAAGATTAGTTTTAATCTATGACCAAGATCGTGTTTATACCTGGTCAAGTCATGCGTCTTAATCCAGATAAAGATTATCCATATAAACACAGCTGTAAACACATTTACAACTCAAATCACATCTCAGACACAGATGTGATGGACACAGTTTAGAAAAAAACACCATCACTAGAAAGTCATTTTTCATATAATGACATTTTTTTCACATAATTGTTTTCACATGAAACAGCACAATCTATAAGAGGTGTCTCTCTAGGACATATTCAACAATCAAACTACTCACTCACTACAGTCAAAACTGTCCTCTGCAGTCAAAACCCCACCCACTACAGCCTAAACTCTGCCCTCGACACTCAAACCCCCACCCACTACAGTCAAAACTGTCCTCTGCAGTCAAAACTCCACCCAATACAGTCAAAACTGTCCTCTGCAGTCAAAACCCCACCCACTACAGCCTAAACTCTGCCGTCGACACTCAAACCCCCACCCACTACAGTCAAAACTGTCCTCTGCAGTCAAAACTCCACCCACTACACTCAAAACTGCCTTCTGCAATCAAAACCCCACCCACTACAGCCTAAACTCTGCCCTCTACAGTCAAACCCCCACCCACTACAGTCAAAACTGTCCTCTGCAATCAAAACCCCACCCACTACAGTCAAAACTCTGCCCTCTACAGTCAAATTCCCACCCACTACATTCAACACTTTGCCTTCTGCAGTCAAAACCCCACCCATTAATCTAAACTCTGCCCTCTGCCATCAAAACCCCACTCACTACAGTCAAAACTCTGCCCTCTGCAGTCAAAACTCCACCCAATACAGTCAAAACTGTCCTCTGCAATCAACCCCCCCACTACAGTCAAAACAATGCCCTCTGCAATTAAAACCCCACCCACTACAGTCAAAACTGCCCTCTGCAGCAGTGACGTCCGGTGTTGGTGAGGCACTGACACCTTTACAAATATATAAACCCAAAAGGGAGCTTATTCAATTGGCTACTGGTTATTTCGTATCTCATCAGTGTTCTTCACACACACACACACACACACACACACTCACATGTAAGGTATGTATTGTCATGTCATGTCATACGCCGTCATCGCTTCGCGATGGTAGGCTGCATAGATGAGTCACCTCTCTCCAATGCCATCTGTCTCTGGGTGCTTGTAGCAGGCTAGCACCTGATAATCCAGTCCACGTCTTGATGTTATCCATCCAGGTTATTCTTGG
>BRDA01009187.1:17185-40389 GCA_036984385.1 Crenuchus spilurus | reverse complement strand
CACTACAGTCAAAACAATGCCCTCTGCAATCAAAACCCCACCCACTACTGTTTAAACTCTGCCTTCTACAATCAAAACCCCACCCACTACTGTTTAAACTCTGCCTTCTACAATCAAAACCCCACCCACTACAGTCTAAACTGCCCTCTGCAGCAGTGACGTCCTTTGAGGTTCATGGTTGGTGAGGCACTGACTCCTTTAGAGTCGGATTTACAAATATATAAACCCAAAAGGGAGCTTATTCAATTGGCTACTGGTTATTTTGTATCTCATCAGCATTCTTCACACACACACACACACACACACTCTCTCTCTCTCACACACACGTAAGGTACGTATTAAAGGTACGTAAAGATAAGAAAAAACGTTACAATTACAGCAGCGAGAAAAAGCGGCATTTGCTCTGCACCCTCCGTGCACTTGACTCTCACTCGCCTCTGCGTAAAAGCACAGCAGCAACAAGTACCTGTTGGCTCACGTACGCCCCCCTTCAGTGCGGAGGAGTACTGCCCTGCCTCACGCTGTGCCTTTTCACTGCGGTTTTATGTCCCATCAGCAAAACTAAATATGTCACTAACAAACATTAACCGTAAATGGTTAAAAACATTAGCCAGGGTATAAATCAGGGTATATAAACGTTTATGCAAACATTATACTGGCAACATGCAGCGATACGGCAACAGGCACGCGCCAACTGCGTGTATCAACCCAGTTTGTGATGGATTGCATTCAGAGGTGAGGCTCGGCTCGTTGCTGTCGCACCTCGCGTTTCACTCTTGTATTTGAACAGGAAATATGCAATTTCAGCGATTTTGACTATAAAAATTTTGGAAATTAGTCATAAAATAAGATCAGTGGACAAATATTAATAATCATTTTATGATATCATTTTTTTTCTTGTCATGACGACAGGTGAGGCCTCCCCTGATCGCACGTCCCTGCTCTGCAGTCAAAACCCTATCTAGTACTGGACACCTCTGTCCAGTTTAGTCTAAACCTCACCTACTACTGCTACACCAAATACAGTCAAACCACCACCCAATTTATTTCTATTGTTCATTCCATCATTAAATGTTGACACAATACAAAAGGCTGGTTGTGGTTTCAAATGTAAAAAAAAAAAAACACGGTAGTCTTACACAATATACTCCAACCAACTCCATATATACTGAATTTAACGTGTTAGAAAATAATAAAGCCTGTATTATTACATGTGCCATATCCTTCCCGCAGGTCACAGTTTATGCTAAACTGAGTAAATAAAGAGTAAGTGTGTAATAAACCTCTGGAGTCTGAGTTCCCGTTTGTGGGATAAAACTAAAATTCCACAAAAACACGTATATAACACCGAGAATATATCCAAGAAACAAAACAAAACATAACTTTAAAGGGTCTACTTTTTGAAATATATATAGCTTGCATCAAATTGATAGAAGCAGAGACACAGTTTTCAGCGAAAGTCAAATTGCAGCACTTTTTTTTGCCCACTGATGTGATCTGGCATTCATATGATAATGACATGGTAATTCCAGACATGGCTGTGGTGGATTAGCAGCCCAGGATTGTATGAAAATGCCCATTTGATCTCTAACAAACTAACTTGTGTATGACACTGTATGAGATGATAACAGCAAAATAAAATATAATTAACCATCAAATAAGCTTAGAAAACAGAATGAACACAAATGTAACATGTAGGCAGATCCCCCTCACTGCTGCTGTATTGATCTTCAATAGAGCTGAAATGTTGACAGTATTGACAGCAGAGGATGAACAACGCAACCAAACTGGACTATAGAGGCTTAAGCCCACTTACCTGGGTCATCCTTCACTTCTTCTTCTGTGTTACCCAGTTCAATATCAAGATCAATACCGAGAACGTTGTTCTGGCCATGATTCCTCGGTACTGTGGAGAATAAAATAAGAACACTGGTTGAGAACAGAACAACCCTGTAGACTAACAATGTATCAGATTAATGAATCTGATTTAAACTCATTTTACTTGTACATTTATGAAATACAGTGCCAGTCAAAAGTTTGGACACAACTTCTCATTCTATGTTTTTCTATTTTTCCTACATTTTAAATGAATACTGAAGTCATCCAGACTGTGAAGGAACACACAAGTCATGTAGTAAACTTAAAAGTGTTAAACAAATCAAAACATGTTTTATGTGGGAGGAAACCCACACAGAGAATAAGGAAACTCCACCCAGATGGGGACTCGAACCACGCCCTCAGCGCTGAGAGACGAGCATGCAAACCACCATTTTTCTGTGTTTTCTGGCTCCAGTATGTTGATACGGTGTGAAAAAGTGCCAAATAATTATCAGGGCAAAGTATTCAACCAAAATCGTCCAAGAAAAATCTGAATCTGCTATAAAAATCACTTTATTTATCTGGAAATGATCAAACTCGAGCAAATCCAGCAGAGTCACTTTCTCAGAAACACACACAAACACATTCTGGCCTAACGTCTGACTCACATTCAACTCATTCCACTGAAACGTTGGCCAAGAGAAGCCCACTCTTTGGCCAGCATTCCTGTTGGAGGACATTTTAAAATAAATCTGCTGTTGACACTGTTGACGGTGCTATTATTGCTTCTTTTATTGCTAATTGGACGGTATTTCTAAACCAAAAGCGGAGCAGGAAGCCTTAATTGGATTTTGTGAAGAGCAGCAGAGCCCTGGCCAGTGTTCACTGCTTATCTCACTGCAGGAGGAAGACGTCTGAGAGGCTTCCAAGTCTGGAGTAATGGCAGGACAACTGAGTGAAGGCTGAATGATGAAGTTAAATGTCACCTTTGCCTTTATAAACAATGAATTGTGGAGAAAAAGAAGCCAACCTAATAATTCATGTGCTCAAAACCCTCCAACAAACCCCAAAACGGCAGTAAAGCTTGTTTTATTAAAATTATATTACAGGAATGGTCCTAAACCACAATGACTTAACTTTATTAAGATCTGGATGAGGTTTCATTGGGTTGAGAGACGTTTTGTTGGTGTATTTTTACATAAATGACAGAGCTATTTAGGTGACCATTGAGTTCTAGTGTTTGTTAGAAAACAACTGCTGTGAAATCTTACCATTTTCTTATCAAATACAAACTCAAAATAAGTCAAACTGATTAGATTTAAACTTGTTCTGCTTCTCAATAAGTCATTTTTGCAGTGTATCATATAATGTGCATTGTGATATTTGTGCTGTATTGCCCACCTTTTAACTTAACAGTTTGAGACTATAAGGGCAGATTAGATTAGGGCTTAGACTGCCACAGTTTGAGATTGCTTTTTGATCTGGGCTCTCCATCTGCATTAAGCCGTGTTCCTATTCATTGCTTTCTTGGTTCATCACAAGCCTTTGGAAAGTCAAACACAGCAGTGCTCGGAGGAGATAAACAAATGCTTGAGGCAGGACAAGCTGCCCTCTCAATCTCTGCTCCCAAAAGAGGCACGGGCACCTGAGAGCCGGTGACATTTCACCACTCGGTGTACGTGCCGATTACAGGGCGGCAGAGCAGCGAGGAGATAAGCCATCCTGAACTGGCCTACAGTGTGATTACTCCATTGATTTCAATTACCTCCCTATCGTCCAGCTGGAAACAGTGTTCACCAGCATCCAAGGCTGAGAAATAAAGCATGAAATAAACAAACTCCACCACACAGTCATTACAGACCAGTACAGGTGCCGTTAGCACGGCTGCCTCCAGCGCTACAAGGAATAATTATTGTTTCTAATCAAATCCAGAGTCTTTCTTATAATGAGCTTCTTCTTTCTTTGCCTAACTTCCCAGCGACAAGATCTTCTCAGGCTTTGGTTCCTGCGCAGGGTAATTGATTGATGTCCTTTGGCACTGCCGGCCGGTAATGTAATCGCTGTAGCAGTTGTTTCTGTTCTCATTATGTGCTACCATCTGGAAGGTGGGGTTTTCAGATGCAATTTTCTTCTCCAAAACACTACTGCTGTTTCACCTACTGCCAAACCCTTCTGACTTACTTTAAGCACAGGTCTACAGAACAGATAAAGCCATTAACTCATCCACTGAACCTACACGTGTTGTCTGAATTATATGTAACATTAATGATGACAAAATAGAAATACATTTGAAAGGTAGGCAGGCTCGGGCCAGTCTTCAGTGTTCTTCCTGTGTGATGACTTTCAGTTTTACTTTCACTTTCTTCTCTCACAAGAGTAGATGTAAAGTCAGAGACAGTAGCTCAGCACAGTTTGTGTTGGTTCGTTAGCCCTTCACTGGTGGACTATTTTCACTCCATCAGTGACATTGAGGTCTAAAAACATCAGCATCTCTGCTGTGTCTGATCCACTCTAACACACACTAACACACCACCACCACCACATCAGTGTCACTGAGAATGATCCAATACCCAAATAACACCTGCTCTGTGGGGGTCCTCATCATTGAAAGGAGGCTAACCAAGTACACAGAGAAACAGATGCACTACAGTCTGTACAAAGTAAGCTCAGTGAAGCTAAAATGGACAAACAGTGTAGATACAAGCTATGTGTACCTAATGAAGTGGCCAGTGAGTGTACACACTTTTTAAAAATCTTTTTCTGTTTATTTGTCAGTGAAGAGCACTGTTCAGTGAAGAAGAAAACTAAAAACATCTATTTTTAGTACATTTCTAACACTATAACATTCAAACAACATCCCCTTCATCATCATCGTCCATCTCATTGTTTTCCTGTAGATGTCATGATGTGTCAGTTACGTAGCCATCACCCAACTCTACTTTGAGGACTATTTTGCCTCACAACTCCATGCATGTATCCTTCCACCATGAATGAGTTTTTAAAATAGTCATAAAGTCAGACAACAGGCCGTGTATTCACAACCATTCATATAATAACTTGTAATAATAGCTTTTACAGGCCTCAGACATCTGGTTACTATCATCACCACTGTTACTGGGATTCATTATTGATACATTTATTTATGATGTACTTACTGTGGACGTCTCCTCGTTGTTTCTCAGTGAATTCTTTGTGGATGTTGTTGTCAAGTGGGGTCACTGGTGAGGATGGAGGTCTGCGAGTGGGGATCAGAGGGACTGCCCTTGTGGGCATTGGCGCCTTCGTGGTGGTGCTTCGGCGAGGCGGGGTGACAACAGCTGGGGGTCTGCGAGTGGGAACAGGGGGCTTTCGAGTTGGGATGATAGGTTTTTTAGGAGGCGGAGGAGCTGTCTTTGGTGGAGAAGGTGCTTTAGTGGTAGTGACCGGTGGTCGGGCTGTAGTGGTGGTCCTCCTGTGGTCAGTATCTGGGATCCTGTTGTTGTTGTTGCTTGGTGTTGTCTTTCCAGGCCTGGGAGGCTCGATAATCACTTTGGGGATGGCTATAAGGACAGAGAAGTGCATTTATCAATCAGACAGTACTTACATAATACAATTTTACAGTACAGTATGTTTAATTCAGTGTGTGTAATAGAAAACCTATCATTTTTAATCTCTAGGTTTATTTAATTCTATTTTCCTAATATGGCTAATATATTGTTGGTGCTACATGGTCAATAAGCTGGAACTGTTTTTGCTAATTGGTTGCTAGGTGATTGCTAGGCTGTTGCTATGTGGTTACTAAGTAGTATGCCTGTTGTTGCTATCTGGTTGATAAGTGGCTGCTAGGATATCCCATGTGGTTACTTTGGTGTTACAAGAGGTTAGACTGTTGCTGCATGATGACTGTGTGGTTGCCAAATAGTTGGTCAGTGGTTGCTAGGATGTTTTTATGTGGTTGATAGGCTGTTGCTACGTGGTTACTAAGTTGTCTCTAGGTTTAATTGTTATATGGTTGCTAAGTGGTTGTCCATAGTATCCCAGGTGGTTGCTATGGTGTTGCTAAGTGGTTGCTAGGCTGTAGCTACATGGTTGCAATGAGTGGCATTTGGCTACACTAGATTTGTTTTTTGTTGTATTGAGTAGTACTTTGGCTGTACTGCATTGAGTTTTGGCTATATTGATTTGGGTTTTGGTTTTATTGGGTTGTATTGTGGTTGTTTAAGGTGGGTTTTGGTTGTGTTGGGTTGTATTTTGGTTGTTTAAAGTGGGTTTTGGTTGTATTGGGTGGTATTTGGCTGTGCTACATTACATTGTTGGTTGCTTAAGTCAGATTGTGGTTTTATTGGGTGGAATTATGACTGTACTGAGCTGGGCTTTGGCTGTATTTGATAATATTTTGACTGTATATATACCCCATGAAACGACATGTTTAACCCTAGTTTCCTAATATGGCTAATATGCTGTTGATGCCACCAGAACAGCCCTGTTCAATTGAGTCATTTAACTATTAAGACCTCTGAAAGCCTCCTGTGTCCTCCAAAATTGGGAGGTGATTCAAACTTGCTGTTCCATCACTTACCACAGATGATCAAATTGAGATCTAGTGAATTTGAAGACCACTGCTGACCAGAAGGACCCCAAAGCCTTCAGAGATGCTCTGACCCAGACATGTGACCATAGCATTGTTCAGACTACTAGCCCAAATTTGGGTGGTTTGAAATGTGATTACAATACTTTGTGGTGGTTAATTTTTCCATGTAGTAGTTAAAAAACAGCTACCTGGCAACTCTGAAGGCACATCACCAGCAAGCCTACATAGTTACTGATGCCTACATCCTTACCACAGCAACACATGCAGATGTCTGGTTTGTGGTGTCCGGACACGCAAATCAAATCTGATCACAAATAACAGTGCAGACAGTTTACTATGCAGATACTGTTGTTAGAGATGCTCCTTTTAAAATGACTATTCTGTTGTTATTTCATCTTATATTGAGAAATCTCCCCACTAACAGAGGCTGGTGTCATTAGCAGAGCTCTTATTTGTGGAGGCCGGTATGAGAGGACAAATTTACAACACATAATGAGAAAAGCTTCTACTGAAATGCTTTTAACAGCCTTATTCATCCCAGCACAGAAACGAGTGCAGATTAGAGAGGAATGACAAACAAACCACTCCGAGTCTGATTCCTGATGCAGACGGCATTCGTGGTTCATGTGCTAAGAGGAAATGGGCACCCGTTTCTATATCACATGCAAACAATGGCCTAATCTCCCCTCATCTGCATATCATTTACATTAAACAATCTCTAACTGCAGTAACGAGCTGATAAAAGCCAGTAGCTGCCCTGCATGAAACAATCAGCCACTCCAGGATCCAACAAATCTAGATTCATTCCAACACCTTGAATCGGGTCAGATGATCAAAGAAAAAGGACTTTGACTCGTTAGTACATTTCCTGGAGGAAACACAGAATGGTTATGAAGTTAAAGTGGTTTACACTTCCAGGCTGGTGCTACATGGTCAATAATAATAATAATAATAATAATAATAATAATACATTGGATTTATAATGCACTTTCATTTGCAGCAAATTTCAAAGTGCTCAGAGAATTAAAAAAATCAATTAAAAATAATCAAATAATAGTAATAAAAATACAATAATTTATTGTCCATATGTCCTCCTAAAAAGTAAAATCTGTAGTCACTTTTTAAAACAATCTGTTGTCTGAGGCCTCCTCAGATTGTCAGGCAGGGCATTCCAAAGGCATGGAGCTGCAGAACAAAAGGCACGATCACCCATAGTGCTAAGTTTTGTCCTGGTTGGAAGAAGATGGTGGAGATGCACAGAGCGAAGGGCTCGTAGATGAGTCTGTGGTACAAGCAGTTCATTTAAGTAAGAGGGAGTTTAGCGATGAATACATTTGTGTGTATGAAGGAGAACCTTGTATACAATCCTCTCAGTCACAGGGAGCCAGTGAAGAGACTGAAGAACAGGTGAAATGTACTCATTTTTGCATACCTTCAACAGGACCCTGGCAGCACTGTTTTGAATGTACTGTAATTTCTGAATACTCTAACTAGGGAGCACCAGGAGAAGAGCATTAAAGTAGTACAGTAGTACAATCTTGAGGACAAAAGCATGGACCAGTCTTTTCAGCATCAGACAGACTGAGGATAGGACACAACTTAATCCAGTTTAACTCCCAGGTTGTTGATTGAAGAGGATAAAGAAATGTTTTGTCCAAAGAGTGTAATTCTAGAAACATGGGATAACCGAATTTGTTTTTGGGTTCCAATCATAATTACCTCAGTTTTTGCACTGTTCAGCTGAAGGAAATGATGCACCAACCACACTTTTAATTCCTCCAAGCAGTCAGTAAGTTGTGTGAGAGGAGTTGTTGACTGAGAAGTTGGTGACAGTATTGATGGTGAAGAGCCAACTTTCAGGTAAAGTTGTAGGTCATCATCATAGCAGTGAAAGGCGATTTCATAGCATCTGATAACATTTCCCAGTGGCAGTAAATACAAAATGAAAAGGATGGGGCCAAGGACCGATCCCTGGGGGACTTCACAGGTCATTGAATGAATCTGAGATCTGGCTTACCCAAATTCTGCAACAAATTATGTCCAAAACATGCTACATGGAATTATTAGACTGTTGCTGCATGGTTGCTGTGTGGTTGCCAAATAAGTGGTAAGTGGTTGTAAGTGGTTGTCCATAGTATCCCAGGTGGTTGCTATGGCGTTGCTAAGTGGATAGTGAGCGGTTGCTAGGCTGTTGCTACATGGTTGTAAAGTGGTTGTTAGAGTGCTGCTATGTGGTTGCTATGATGTCTCAGGTGGTTGCAATGTATCTGTATCAGTGTTTACATTTGAAGGGCACCAAAGCTTTTATACCTCTTTCATTCCTACAAAGAGAAAAACCCAGAAAAATCTGCTGTTATTTATAATAACCATAATCAAACAATTTTCTGCACTTTTTACTGCACAATACGACATACTATGTAACTAAAGTGAATAAAGTGTATTAAAATAAAGACTACAACATTTTATCCTTAAGCCTTGTGTCATCTCAGAGAAGTTCCGGAGGTCATGTACCTATATTTAGATATTGGAGTGTAATTTTAGAATAAGAAGTGATGTAAAACTAGTTTTACACCCAAAAGAACAGACTCCTAATGTCTGTGTAAGATGATCTGGTTACAGAAACTGTATAATAGCATGAATGGAATAAGGGATTATGTAGGGTCAGTAGCTTAAGCTTTAGTAGCCCATTTCACACAGTATGGAGATACATGGCTTAAAGGAATAGTTAAGCAAAAATGAAATTTACACATATCTCTGTTCCCAATTGTAGTCCAGCAGTGTGGACAAAGTTGAGGCTAAAGGTTCAGCTACTGTATTAAGCTATGCTTTGGGCTGTTTTAAGCTTGGTATTGGCTGTATTGTGTTTTTGCTGAATAAGGTGGGATTATTGGGCACAGCTTTGGCGATGATGGGTGGTATTTTGTTTTACTGGTTTTGGTTATATTGTGCAGAGCTTTGACTACATTAAGAGTAGTCATTGGGCAGAGTATTGGCTCTATTGAAGAATGCTTTGCCTTTTGTTTGGGCTTTGGCTGTATACGGTGATATTTTACCAGCATTTGTTGGTATTTTGACTGTATTGGGTTAGGTTTTGGTTGTACTTGGTGGTATTTTGGCTGCATTGACTGGTATTTGGCTACACTGGATTGGGTTTTTGTGGTATTGGGTAGTGTTTTGCTGTACTGCCTCTGCATTGAGTTTTGGCTATACTGAGTTGGGTTTTGGTTTTATTGGGTGGTATTTTGGTTGTTTAAAGTGGGGTTTGGTTGTACTGGGTGGTATTTTGGTTGTTTAAGGTGTGTTTTGGTTGTATTGGGTGGTATATTGGCTTTGCTATATTGAGTTTTGGCTGTACTGACTTGGGTTTTGGTTGTATTGGGTGAGTTTGGGCAATATTGGGTGGTATTTTGGTTATGTTAGGTGGGTTTGGGCTATATTGGGGTGGTATTTTGATGGTATCTGATAATATTTTGGCTTTATTTAGTGGTATTTTGACTATATTAGAGTGAACATTGACTATTGGACAGAGTTTTTACATCTTGCTTGCATTTATATCTGCAAATCTCTCTCTCTATATACACCCCAGGAAATGACAAAATGTTTACGGGGTCTTCCCTCTCTCTTTGTTTTTTTGGAGATGGCCATTCACAGGTGGATCAGAATGCTAACAGTGTCTCGTGCCTGTAGAAATGTGTCTCACTTTCTAGGGGATTAAGTCATCCATTGATTTTAATGTTTTTCTGCCTCACTGAACAAGCAGGAGCTTTTAAAGCCTCGGGGTCTTGTCAGTGGAGGGTAAGCTGGTGAGAACAGACATGGCGGCCTGGGGGAGTTTGCGTATGTCTGTATGGAGATAGTGTGCATTTTGTGGGGCTTTTTGATGTTGTGAAGGAAAGGCATGCTGTTCTTTCTCCGTCAAGACTGAAACACTAGAGCTGTGAAGCTGAAGCCGTCGTTGAGCAGACAATAGGCCTTCAGCAGTGGTGACGACAGGCAGGAGACTTGCTTTCAGCACTTCTGAGAGGCATCAGTAAACTGCAGAAATGTGCTTCTAAAACTATGTGAAGCACTGCTGTAGCACCACATATCCGACAGCCATCTGAAGTGACGCTTCCCTGGTCTTGCCTTTATAGCTCCAGCGACTGACTTTGATGCAGGACAAATCTTAGCAAGGACGACATGAAAGCGCGAGGCTGCTGCTCGGCCGCATGCTGAGGGCAGCTTTCTCTGAGGAACTGACTTCTGAGAGTACGATTACAGCGAGGCGTGTATGGAGCTTTGTAATGTTTCCCAGCGCTGCAGCTCGAGGGTCATTTCATACAGTTTGTACACACTTACGCTTACATTTCTCAACACCAACTCAAGGCCGCTGTTCAAATCACCTCTTATTAACACGTCTGGAGTTATTAATGACACCGCTATGCCCCCTAACTAACCATTTGTCTCTCAAACTAAGACTACAAATGTCTGGATGTGACATGACCCATGGGGAAGAGTGTGGCAGTGATGATCAGGTGGTTAGCTTAGCACAGTACCAACGCTGGTTTGAGCAACCAAAAGTGAGCTTTATTTACACATCACCAGACAAGACAAAAAAGTGTTGCATTCTGACCTCTAGTGGATGTTTTCTAGCTTAACATACCTCTACTGAGTGGTAGAGATGGCACAATCACGTGTTAATTTTATAATTTTACCCCTGATTTTCTCCCCAATGTAATTTAATGGCCAATTAACCCCGCCCCTTTTATCAACTTTCCCTATCACTATGACTTGCAATGTCCCTAACTCTCTTGGGAGCACAGGCCTCCTCCAATACCAGTGATGTCAAGCCCCTTTTTTTCCGAACTGCTGGTGATACATCAACGCCGGCAGCTAGCGCACTCAGAGAAATGTGCAGGTACCTGGTACTGATGGATCGCCGGGCAGACACCCGAGTCAGTTGGCATTGTTTATAGTGCTAGAGAGAGTGTGCCATCTTGCCCACCTGAAGAGAGAACACAGACATATTCTGCTCTCTCGAGGCCTCGACTGTCGATGGCAAAAATGATCGGGATCCAAACTCGTGATCCTCAGATCATAGTGGCAGTGCCTTAGTCTGCTGTGCCACCTGAGGCCCCACTGTATTAAGTTTAACACCTTCTTCAATAAGATATTATGATTCAAATGTGTTCTACCAAATGGTTGAGCAGATTGTTGAATGCTCTACTGTCATTTTGGCCAAAGGTTCAGTTGTTTCTCCTTCCCAGACATCAGCTCATTAACTTCTTTCATTCATTCATTCATTCATTCATTATCCCACCCGCTTAATCCTTATCAGGGTCGCGGTTAGTCCCCCACCCTCTCACTGGGCGCAGGGCATTACACTATTCAACCAAGCCCAGGACAGGGCGCCAGTCCATCACTGGGTGTACACATATGCACGCACACACATACACACACACACACACACACACACACACACACTTACGGACAATTTAGAGTACCCAATCCACCTGACCTCCATGTTTTTGGACTATGGGAGGAAACCGGAGTCCCCGGAGGAAACCCACGCAGACCCGGGGAGAACATGGAAACTCCGCTCAGATGTGGATTCAAACCCAAGACCTCAGCGCTGAGAGGCAAACGTGCTAACCACTAAGCCACCGTGCCGCCCTTCATTAACTTCTTGAATACCTATATGATTGAGAATGAACATGCCCAGCTGTGCTGTGCTGGCTGTTACTCACGTTTACAGTCATGGCCCAAACCACCACGGAAGCCGTCCTTACACTTGCACTTAAAAGATCCTGGCGTGTTGTAACAGGAGGAGTACAGGCCGCACTGGTGCTGTCCTGTAGAGCACTCGTCCACGTCTGAAACAGAGTGATTTCACTCTTTAATCCTTTTTTTTTACATCATTTGAAAACAGAAGATGCTCTTTATAATGATTTATCTACAAACCAGAAGCTGCATATCAGTAAGACTATAAGACATGCTCATGTAAACAGCGTGGTCTGATTTTTACAGTCTGACTAAGGTCTAAGCCTAGGCTTAAAGTTTGCTTGCTGTCTAATATTATCTGGACTAACTGAGACAGATTTGGAAGTTTGGGGCATTTCTTCACTGAATTACTATGTTTGGGAGCAGTACTAGGTGGGCATTCAGGCTATAATGTATCTGGCTTTGGTTGTACTGGGCAGGAGTTTGACTATATTGGGTGGAGCTAATATATACAATCAGTTAGCACATCTAATAGCAGATATCCCTTTAAAATCTCTTTGGGGCCTCAACCTAAAAAGCACTTAGTGCTAATAAATAAAGATAATGTCCAATTACTTATGACTTCTAATAGAAGACATCAATTTAAAATCTCTTTGAGGCTACAAGTCAAACACATTTAGCACTAATAGCCACTTATATCTCTGGGATAATCAATATATTCTCTAGAGTCCAGGCTGAAGAGACCACTAGAGCTGACCACACTAATGACAGGACCTATATGCTGGACGGTCTACATTACTGACCTGTTCTGTGCTTGAAATAAAGCAGACAGATGCTTTCATCTGCTGACCAGCTTTATGGAGATGCTTTCCTTTTCCAGCAAGACATAATACCTGCTGTTTCATGTTGATCGGTTTCAAAAAAGTTCAGTGCATCCCTACAAACAGGTCTTGAAATATGTCACTTTACATTTTTTACATTAGTGATTAGTTTTAGTGCTCATATTGACTGATGGTGCACTGTACATGTCATGTAAGTGTCAGGTGGGCATGTTTACCTATGCACTGGTATTTCCCATTGATGTACTGCAGATCGAAGCCGTCGTGGCACTTGCAGATGTAGCTGCCAAAGGTGTTGATGCACTTACGGAAGCGAGGGCAAACAGCGAGGCCTGTGGCGCACTCATCCACATCTGAAAAACAAAGCAGCTCCATCCATCATCTACTAGCATACCTCCACTACTTACTCACATCCTCCCTCTCTTCATCACCGCTGTAATATCACAGCCTGGGGACAAGGATTAAGAGCAGATCCAGGCCCTGTGGAGGAGTTCAGCACAATCTCTGCACTAAATGACTAATACAACATTTCATTAACCCTTTCAGGTGCCAGCATTTCAATACTGAAACTGCTGTCTGGGGCTTTTATTAGATAAGGACCATTGCAGAGCCAGGAAATGTAGGGGGAAAGAGGTAAAAGAACAAGGGAAATAAGAATACTGTATGGGAGGAAAATGCCTGATTCTGATTGGTTAATCCTGTTTTCACCATATTAAGCACTAGCCAATAAAATGAGACATACGTAGTAAACTGCATTCAAACTAGGACTGCCACAATATCAGATTTTCACTACATTCATGATAGTAAAGTGCACAATCACTGGCCAATGTGCTTGCACACAGAGGAATCCAACCTCCACATTTAACAGTAGAATGCCTAAAACAATGATTTTCTTCATAAGTAAAGCTGGCCCCACACCCCTGCTGCAAGTCACTTAATCCCTATTCTTATGCTAATGACAGTCATTGAGAACGTGCTCTGCTCGCAAGCTACTAAAACTCTGACAATGAACTACATTTGATCTGATGGCATTTTAGGGCACCAGACAAAATGAGTAATTAATAAATATATTTTACTTTCTCAAAAGCTGACCTGCTGATGTGAAACGAATGGTAGCATATGAATATATGAATAGATGTCACAGAGACACCATAGCAAAGCCAAGGCCGAATACCAAATGTTTCCCTACACCCACCATAGGACAGTCCGTCATACAGTTGTACTCACTTTTTTAGTTTAGTTTCATTTTTAGTGAGCTATAAGGTTCAGGTTTTCCTGTCGGATGAGCATCTAATTACTGCCTATGTTATTAGATTTATTATCTGTGATGCACACTATGTAGGGAGGATAGTGTTACTTTGGGACACAGCTCAAATCTCCTACTTGACTGACACACACAAACAGCTCTGTTCCCAAATATGGCATACATAAATGTGTCAGGGATCCATACTTATATTTCTTTCATTTTAATGTCTAAATGGAGACTAAAACTGTTGACAGAAACAATAAAACAATTTAATAATATCAATTTTAAATGTTTTATACACCAGTGTTAAGAATTCCTAAATAAAAATAATCCTAAAATAAAGTTAAATAAAATAAATATATTTGTTTACATTTGTTTTTAGTTTTTTTTTTGTACTTTTCGTTAATTATTTCGTTTGTATTAATCTTTCTTTTGGGAATAGGAATTGGCTGCCAATATTTATTTAATATAGTATTCACATAATTCTTCTCCCAAAAAATAAAATAAATTAAAAATAATAATAATTAACATTCATAATTTAACATTTATTATTGTAGGCAAGTTATAAATTTATAACACATGTTAATATACAATAATAAAATACATAACACATGTTAACTACTAGTCCTCTAATGGTTCACAAGAGAAAGAGGGAGTGTTCTCTTGAACCATTTTTTCAGTCTTGTTAACACAATAGGGTCCAGTGAACACACATGCCCAAAATGGTGGGCAGCCTCTATCCATGGCACGCAGGGAGCAGTTGGGAGTTAAGTGCTTTACTTAAGTCATATCCTGCCAGGGGATCAAACCAGCATCACAAGACTGTGTCCCTAACCACCAGGCCACATCCACTGGAATTGAGTGGCCTCAAATTGACCTTTCCTAAACACTTGCTTTATGCCACCTTAAATATTGTTGTATTCCTTTCCAAAGTGTTCAGCCCAGAAGCTGAGTAGAGACTGTGTCACTTATCTACATAACTGTTATCCTAATTCTATAAACTAGACCACGCATCTTTACTCTGGACGGTCATGAATGGATTTCTCAGCATGCATATTTATTTCTTACAGATATTACACAATACAGAAGGAGAACTAGTCCCTCTGTAGGGCATTTCACTGATGGACAGTTCACTGAGCACTTCTGTGGGCTTGTTTTGTTTAGCGAAAGTAAGAGAGAGAGAGATATGGGACGAGAGACATCAAGAAAGAGCAATCTAGAAAATACAGAGTAAGAGACGCAGCAATTTTTCATCAATCACGCCAGCCTTTATCCCCTCGCTCACTCTGGAGCCAGGCTTCCCTAAGCTGCCTCTGACGCCGTAAACATCTAACTAGGATCATTTCCTTTCTTTTGGCTCCTCCAGACAAACTTGTTTGATTGATCGCTCAGTCAGACAAGGAAGAAAACAGGAGAAATGATGCTATTATTCATCCTAAAAATCTGCGGGAGGAAGAAAAGGGCCTGTGGAAAGCATAAATCTAATGTCTCTTCAACCACATTGTTGCAAGATGGATGCAGATGCTCATTTGTGCAGGATGAGTAATGCATGCTGAACGTGAAGATGAGCATTCAAGAAGAGGCCGGTGGCTGAATGCTTAAAAATGAGGACCTGAGGCTACAAGGTAACAACACTCTGAAGAGAACAACAGCTTCATCAGCTCACCTTTGGCCTCCCTGGTGGTCTGTGTCAGAGCTGGCACGCAAGTGCCGTCAAGTCAAGACGCCTGGTGGCTGTATGGATGGTGTTTCACCAGAACGTCTTGTCTTCTGTTTGGCTCTTCAGGTTTCTTAATGTCTCCTTCACGATTCTTCTGATTGCATCCATCCTTCATGGTCCTCTTCCTCTTTTCTGTCTTCTCAAGTGAGTTGGTTCTTCTCACATGTCCAGAATCAGAGATCTTCAGTTTAGTTATCTGGGCTTCTAGTGAACGTTGAACTTTGATTTGGTCCATCCATTATCTGTCCTCAAGTCTCCAACAAACAAAATTCAAAGGCATCAATATACTTCATGTCTTGTTTAATGTCCAGCTAAAAATGCACAGAGAACACCACAGTCTGGACAGTTCAACTCGATCTTCTCCAGTTCCTTGTTCCTGAGTGTCAGTCTGTGACTGCTGTTAACCCTCTGGAGTTGGCAACATATTAAAGAAATTCCATGAAAACACTTATAAAACAAAACAAAACAAACCCCAGAAACCTTAAAGGGTCTAATATATACATATAGCTTGAATTGAAATATATTTTTAGATTCTACTGGGAGGAGTCAGACAGCTGCGCATATTTTCCCGCTAAAAGACGTGATATGTCATTCAAATGATAATGATATGGTAATTATGGACATTCCATTGGTGGATTAGCAGCCATGGAATATGTGAATTGTGATTGAACAAAGACATCTCACCTGATTGACCTCATAAATATTCAGTGTAGGGTTAGTGGCTGAGGAAAACAGTGTCACCTCACATTAGTTAAGCTTTAGAAATAAAACCACATACAATGTCTAAAAACTGTAATGAGCAGTGTGTAGCCAACACCTCTGTTTATTCAGTTCTGAGCTCAAAAGTTTTGGCTAGAAATGTTTAGAGTGTTTTTCACAATATATCAGCACATCTGAAAATAGGTTTTTGGAAAGTCTAAGTTTAGAGCAGATTTAATCAAAATATAGATTTGTCACTCTTACTGTTTTGACACTGTTGTTGTGAGTTTGAGCTGAACTAAAGCCTGTGTAACACTTTGGGAAAAATAACTTTAGGTGGGTGTAATTTGTAAAAACATCAGGGCATGTCAGGCTACATCAGAGTGTCTGAAATACCCTCAAAGTAGTCAAAAGCTGTCCACCACAACATTCAATATTGTCAACATCAACGGTAATTGCTGTATGGTAGTAAGGGTAGTTACTGCACTCCTGGTTAAATGACACATTTAATTGATTTTCAAAGTGAGAAAATCTTCTACAGCATGATCTGTCCTGTAGACTGGGACTGTTACTGCTGGTAGACCTATGTGATTGTACGCTTACACCTTCAAATTCAACTAATTCCTTCACACTCTGACCTTTGGCATCCAGATACAATCACTGCTTTATCATTATCATCTGCTTTGTGACCCAGTTTCCTTACATCAAACAAGACATTCACTGCACTGTACCACCTCTTCTTAATCTATGAATCCCGTCACACACCTCCCAGGTATTTATAGCCTGATCATCCTCATGCAGCGCCATCTGCAGGAGCCTGAAGTTACTACCACCTTAAACACTGGAGGACTAACTTTGTGTCTGGGAAACCTTTTGCTTTTAAAACTAATTTTAAGGTTGTTTGAAGTTAGAGTCAGACTGTTTTGGAATAAGGCTTGCACAACCTTCCCAGCACACGTGTTATTCCTGCTCCACTAGAGCTCGTAAAAGAGGTCCTCCTCAAATATTTCAAGAGCAGAACACCTGTGACTTGCAAAACAATGTTGATAGCCACTCTGAGATTGATGGGCGCTTGTTTGAGGGCTACTGCCGGTCCAGCCCTCCCTCCATTGCCCCCGCGGGGGTGAGAGGAGTCTGAAAGTGGGAAAATGAGAAATGAAGGGAGGGGGATGGTCAGAAAGATCTTTCCCAGCCAAAAGAGGAGTGTGTTTGAGACGTGACAGAGGTTAACTGTTCCAATTTGTTCCCGTTCCATTTGTGATTTAGTGGCCGGTCATTAGCTGCGGCCGGCGTGGTGGTGGTGGTGGATTGAAGGACCCAGTCTGCTCTAAAGTCCCTGCACCTGTGGAATGGCATTAATACAGTTGTTAACGAATGCTGCTGTGCAATCTCTGAGCACTTACGCTGTAATTAGAGTATCAAAGAAAAGAGCTCGTCATCTGGTTGTCAAGGGCTGTTGGAACAGCAGAGGAACAGCGGGGGGAATGAGGGAATCATTATGATTGGCTGTGTTCTCTTTGTACTTCACTGTTATTTGAAATACAAAAAAAATCCTATCGTGCTCCTGCTGGTGAGGGTTTGTCATGTTTCTCTACCAACGAATCCACAACAAAACAACATCCTGCATTTGATCAGTGTGCTACAAATCACACTCAAAAGCTGACAAGAGCTCTGATGAGAAGAAAGCACCTTCATATCAGGATTCTTTGTCAAAAGATTCCTTTAAAGTCAAATAGAGGTTCATCAAAAATCAGATAAGCACAAATTTCACCCTTATTCCAAACCCCCATCAGCTAAGACATGCTTGGCCTTCAAATTATGCCTTTTTCACAGCTCAGCAGTGCACCTGGTCCAGACGTGCAGACATGAAGTATTAGAAAGTGAAAGCAATTTTAAATTTAGGCTTATTATAAAATCTAAGCTCATTCACTTAATGTAAAGGGCTCCCTTTGCTCTTATGGGGTCCCCTCAGCCAATTACGGAAGGGTTCTTTTGACATTTCTGGTGTTCCCTTTGCTCTTGAGGGTCCCTTTGTCACATATGAGGTCCTTCTGTCACTAATGAGGGTCCCTTTTTCATTATGAGGATCCTTTGGTCACTTACAATGTTCCTTTTTCACTTATGTGGGTCCACTTGCCACTGATTGGGGTCCCTTTTTCAATAATGGAGGTCCCTTTGTCACTTATGAGGGCCCCTTTGTCACAACTGAAGGTCCTTTTGTCACTTATGGGGGTCCTTTTGTCACTTATGGGGGTCCTTTTGTCACTTATGAGGGCCCCTTTGTCACAACTGAAGGTCCTTTTGTCACTTATGGGGGTCCTTTTGTCACTTATGGGGGTCCTTTTGTCACTTATGAGGGTCCCTTTGTCACTACTGAAGGTCCCTTTGTCATTTATGGGGGTCCCTTTGTCACTTACGAAGGTCCTTTTGTCACTTATGAGGGTCCTTTTGTCACTTATGGGGTCCCTTTGGCACTTATGGGGGTCCCTTTGTCATTTATGGGGGCCCCTTTGTCACTTATGTGGCCTCTGTCACTTATGAGGGTCCTTTTGTCACTTATGGGGTCCCTTTGTCACTAATGCGGCCCCTTTGTCACTTATGGGGCCCCATTGTCACTAATAAGCATCCATTTGTCACTTATGATGGTCATTTTGTCACTTATGGGGCCCTTTTGTCACTTATGAGGGTCCCTTTTTTCATTATGAGGGTCCTTTTGAGGGTCCTGCTAGTTAAATTATGTCCTGATACTTAAAACCAATTTAAAGAGGCTGTAGTCTGTACACAGACTGCAAAACTCATATTTAAATGTCTGTAGAAGTCATGAGGTGGGAGGGGTGAGATGCCCACGAGGAAGCTAGTAGTCAACACTGCCACCTAGTGAACAAAGGAGCCTCACAGCTGCTTTGTGTTGTAAGTAGTTGTACTGATCTTCATTTGTGTGCAGCAGGCTGGTAGATCTTCAGTACCAGGACTGAGCACCTCTGTCTTGGCTTACTGACTGCTGCTGAAGTGAGGCTGAGAACTGCTTTGTTTGTGTGAGTCATGATGAGCTGTGCTGAGAACAGTCATACCTACGCAAGTCCGGCCATCTGGGGCCAGCTGAAGACCAGGTGATGGGCACTGGCACCGGACTTCTCCTTTCATCACTTCACACCCATACTGACAGTTAGCCATGCTGCACGTCCGGGCATCTGCAAAGCACACAGAATGAGTTCAATTCAGAATGAGATTAATTTAGTTTTTCCATTTATCAGCATACAATACAATCAAAACAGATCATACCATTTTTGGTTTGGGATGAACTCGGCACAGGATGTAATAGATGCCCTGTGGCAGGGTTTGCTGCATGTATAAATAAGTGAGCACAACAGTCAGATGTAGCAGAGTGTAAAACCATCATCATGGGCAAAGGATGTGATGTGACTGATGTCCAAAGTGGCATGATAACAGGGTACCAGTGTGAAGCATGGTCGAGGCAGCATCTCAGAAACCACTAACTGTGTGGGATGTTCTAGAGTTGTTGTAGTGAAGGTACTGAGAATGGACTTCTAGCATATTGAGCCATCCAACAACATAACAGTGATGCCCCACAGGCAATTGATGCCAGGAATGATGACTCTGGTGAGTGGTACAAAACAATCGACCACCACAGTGGACCAGTTAACCTCTATAATGAAAACAGGAGCAATGAGGAAAGTGCCAGTGATCACCATTGAGCAAGGTGGTCATAATATTCTGATATGACTGCATGTGGGTCTGAGCGACCTCACGGCAAACAGTTACTAGAGCAGATAACCTCCTTTATTAACTCTGCATCTCCCATAATGCACTGGGAACAATAAAAGGTCACACTGTGGTTCAGGCCACTTCTTCTCCAAATAACAAGAAGATGAAATCACATATTACACACCCTGGCCCGAGGAGCCAAGACGAGAAGATTAGGAGATCCTAATGTTCTCACTCAGAGGTTTAAAAATAGAGGATCTCCTCTGTGTTCCTCTGCCAGGAACTGAATCAGTATTATTATCATTGTTCTATAGCAGATACACTATATGAACACACTTAGTGTGACTTATTGTTGACTCTAAGCTCATTACTAATGAGAAGAATCTGCTTTATATTCATCCAAATCTCTCAATGCTGCTTTATTTACAAAGAATTCACAAAACAATGTGTAAAAGCTAAGACACGTCACACTAAAGTGATGTTGTGCATCACTACCAACTAAAAATGAGTGTGTGAACAAATAGTGGCTGAGAACACTGAGAACACGTGTACAAAACAAAGGCTGCTGGACCACACCGGCACTCTCTAAAACAGAGCGTAAACCTGTAAGTGATGTTAAATGTTCATTTATCCATTTCATTAGTCTTTTGTATTTATTTCTCATTGTGTTCTGTATGTAAAACTATAGTTTATAGCTTGTTACTTTAGCTGTAATGAACATATGTGACAGTTAACGTTTTCCTAATTAACTAGTTTAACTTGCATTTATGTATCGCAGACAATGGTTTCTGGAAGTGTTCCTGAGCCCATGCAGTGATTTTAGTACTGAATCATCCCTGTTTTTAATGCAGTGAGGGCCTGAAGGTCATGATCCGCGGTCTTGTCCTTGTGCACAGGGATGTCTCCAGATTCTCTGAATCTTTTGATGATGTTATATACTGTAGATGGTGGGATGTTCAAAGTCTTTGCAATTTTACATCGAGCAACATTTTTCACAATATTTAGACAATTTTTTGCAAATTCGTGAATCTCAGTCCATCTTTGCTATGACAGTGAACATAGACAGGTAAACTGTGCTCATGTGAAATGATACTTGAGTAAATGTAGAAATCTATTAATAAATGAGATATAATGAAATAAAGTAATGAAGTATAAATGTCTGGAGTGTTGTGCAGCCCTCTGCAGAGCATGTTTCAGAGATTCCTCCATCAGAGCAGCTCTGTGTCTGCTGTGATGTGAAGCTTTTGGGAGAAAAGAGAAATCTTGAACCTTCACAGCCGGCAGTTAGAACAAGCACAGACACGGCCTCCTCCACGCAGGCAGAATAGCTCAGGGCCAGCAATAAGAGCCAGGCTTTACTGGCAGGGTTGAAGTTCACTCTCTCTCTCTCTTGCATTCTCTCTCTCTCACTCTTTCTCTCATTTTTCTTTTGAGTCATTTTAAACCATCCACAGGGGCGCTGGGTGCCCCGAGCTGATAGGGTGATGAGGGGGAAAGGGGGGGTCTCTCTGAAGGAAGAAAATGTAATCGCAGAGCGCAAAACAGACAGCTGGAAAAATACAGCATGAGAGAAATGGCCAGCAGAGAACTTTCTGTTTCATTTGGAATTGTCATTTATCAAAAATCACATTTACTTTCCACATACAGCCAAGTCACGTCTACAGTCCTAATTTTACTTTAGTTAAGAACTGTAAAGCTAATGCTGCTAATAAATATTCAAATCGGCCACCTAATTAGCCCAGGTGTTATCCCCTAAAATTCTCTGTGCACTCAAACCTCATCCAGATCTTAATGAAGGTCTCACAGAGAGAAGAGGTGCACAGTATGAAAGAGAAGTGTCTAAGTGAGGAGGTGAGTGAAGAGAAAGGAGAGGAGAGCTGAGGAAAAACAGAGAGAGAGGAGAGAGAAGAGGTGCACAGTATGAAAGAGAAGTGTCTGAGTGAGGAGGTGAGTGAAGAGAAAGGAGAGGAGAGCTGAGGAAAAACAGAGAGAGAGGAGAGAGAAGAGGTGCACGATATAAAAGAGAAGTGTCTGAGAGAGGAGGTGAGAGGAGAGCTGAGGAAAATCAGAGAGAGTGGAGAGAGGATTGAATTGATGGTGTTAAGAGGATGTTTGTTCAACCTTCAATGGGTATTGAAACCATAGTGGTGAAAGTGCAGATGCTGTATGCAAAGTTTGGGGGCGGAGTCTGGACTGCTGGTTAGAATTGGTCTGTTCTTTCCATGCTGGTTAGTTTTAGTGCAATTTCTGTTTGAAAAAGATTATATAAGCGTTTGCTGTTTGTTTTTGTCTTCCTTGATTTTGCTCTTGCAGTCTTTTAAATGTTCTCTAAAAATACTTGCTTGTTCTGAACAGGTGGGCTTCTAATTTTATTACGAGACACAGTTTCTGTTCTCATTGCTTGTACTGAGCTAGTTTTAATTTATCATTATTTAGGCTGAACAGATGAATTTCAAGTGTACACACAACTGAACTGTGAACGTGTCTCAGAGTCTGCAGTGAAATCTGTGCAGTGAAAAAACAGCATCTGCTCGTTAGGTTCAGGCCTAAGTGATCGGCTACTTTTTTCCTTTCCACGATTATAACGAGAGAAAGGTTATATTTACTGACACAGTTCACTCAGAAATCTTACATACAACATTTGTTCATGACTTTAACAACCAAATTTAGTCAATATATCTACAATTTCTTCTTATTAGAGTGATGTAAGTTTGTTTATTTGTTTTAAGCATTATCTGACATTAATTATAAAGAAGTAAAAATGAGTTTTGAGTATATTCTACTACAAATACAAAAAAAGTTGGGACACTAAACAAATTGTGAATAAAAACTGAATGCAATGATGTGGAGGTGCCAACATCTAATATTTTATTTAGAATAGAACAC
>BRDA01009187.1:0-12261 GCA_036984385.1 Crenuchus spilurus | reverse complement strand
AATACAATAATAATAATAATAATAATAATAATAATAATAATAATAATTATTATTATTATTATTATTATTATTATGAAGATCAGGGGACAGGAAGGAGTGTCTAACTACATATTACATGCATCTCTTCGCTGCTGCACTGTAAGGTATCTGAGCCAGCCGCTCCGCACGCTGCCCCTGGTCTCATTTCCACAGCAGTGACACTGGATCTGTCTGGCAGGAGTGCAGGACTGGCTTTGGTGTGGCCTGATTCTGAGAGAACGGCGCCGTTTTTAGTGCTGGACTGTGTGGAACGCCATGCCTGCTGCATCCTAGAGGTGACACGGATGGAAATAGAAGCATTCCACCACACAAACCGCAATCAAGTCACATGACCCAGGTGACTATTTACGGAGGAACTTCTCTGAATCATTTCCTGTACAGAAAAAATTACGCCAGCCAGTTCAAATCTAACCTGAAGGTGAGATATGAGGCAAAACTTTAAAGTTTGAAATGAGCAAATGCTGGAGAATCCAGAGAAAACAATTCTGACCCAAATCACTCAGGTTCTTTATCAATCATACCTCACCAAAGTTCTTCAGATTTGGCACTAGAGGTCAAACCAAAATCTTAATCAGGAGTAAAACCGATTATTAGCCCTGAGATTTAAGATATTTATTTAATTATTTGTAGGGTGAAAGTGTAAGGAATCTGCAACATACTTCCCCGCAGAGTGGACCCTTTTCTTGTCATCGTTACTGTTACCTCCTCCTCCAGCTCAGCGGTTGGTCAATGGGGTGAGTCCCTTTTCCGATTGGTTAGTGCCAATAATCAGCTCATCACATTCAGCTGATTACTGGCTTTTTTAAAGGCTCTTGCACTGTAGTTTGGCATGGAACCATTTCAGACAGATTTCTGGTCTGCAGACAGGTTTTCGTAGGGGTACAGCTCTGCCCTGACTTATTTCCCCTACATCTCCTTTTCTCAGTCCCTGTCCTCCTCTCAGGCTAGTTGAAGGAGGTCAGGGACATTGCTTTCTTTGTTATTTTCATTGGACTATTTAAGAGATTTGTTTTTGTTGCCTGAGGAGGAGGTAAACACATGGGCCTGGCAGACTACGAACGTAATTCCAGACATGGTATGGTATGATGGCTCCTCCTCCTTTTTGGCATTCAGTGGGCTGCAGAAGCCTCCATAGACAATGCAGCATTTCTGGTAGGGAGGCTTTACCCCTCTAGGCCCCCTCAAGGCTTCTCTTGGGTGGCACTGCACCTGCAGAGTTTGGGAATCTATTTAGACCTACTCGAGGTGGCAGCACACCTCAGGAAAGAGGCTCTGAGCCTCTTCCTTTAGCACCCTTGAGTTAAGTTTTATTTTCAGAGCACTTTTCTGTCTCTCCCTTTAAATGCAGTGGAAGCAGGTGTGCACCAAGTTTTTCTATTTATTCATCCTTGGGTGAAGCATTTATTGTTTGTTTAGTGTTTTGAGGTTGTTTTTCTGTTATTTTTCTAGTTACCACTCTGCCTTTCTGCCCTTGAATCCTACCCGGAAGCAAAGCATCTTGGTTTTTTCTTTAAACAGGAAGTGTTCTACTGGGCACTTGACGTGACAGAAAGTTTACAAGGATGGAAATAACAAGAATGCTGTGGGGTCAGCAAACCCAGCTGCACATCAAATCAGCTGTTTCTCTGGGATAATAAAGCACAGAAATACAAACATCTCCTGAATCTGTAGAGTTGAACTTTAAAATCAATCTGATTTATATGATTTATATCCACAAATCTGTAGTGTTCTGAGTCTGTTCTGAGGGGCTGAGATACACTTCATCAGGACCACCAAAAATCCTCATTCTTCATTCAGTCCACATTCAAATGTATGGAATGAAGAACTAAAACAGCTGCAGACATTTATTACATGTTTATCTTCAATTTTTTTACATAAAAACAAAACTTTATAAATCCAAGACTTTGGTGAACATCAAAACAATTCATCCACATGAGCAAAGGACTAATGAGAGATCTGAAGAACTTCTACCATTTTTCATCTTTATTACAGTGATACTTAAACTTTAGTCAGCTGTACTTTTATAACTGTTAGGCCCTAAAACAAACACAAATAACCCAACAATAACAGATTTATTCAATTCTAATAATTAAAAAAATACTAAATATCAGCTGATTATTGGTCAGGGTGATTAATTGTTCCATCTCTACTGGATACACAGCGCCCTCCATAAATATTGGCACCCCTGGTTAAGAAGTGTTTTTTGGCTTTTTTTTTTTTTTTTAAATAATATTGGACAACAATGCAAAAAAGAGGAAAAATCGAAGCTTTAATTCAAGTGCCTTTATTTGGTGGGGAAAAAATCACACATTAAGAAATAAATCTTTTGAATGAAATCATGTGTGCCACAATTATTGGCACCCCTGGTGTTGGTACTTGTACAACCTCCTTTTGCCAACAAGTCAGCACTTAATCTTCTCCTATAACTCTTCACAAGATGGGAGAATACAGAAAGAGGGATCTTCAATCATTCCTCTTTGCACAATCTCTCTAAATTGTCCAGAGTCCTGTGTCTTCTCCTATGCACTCTCCTCTTCATCTCACCCCACAGGTTTTCTATTGGGTTGAAGTCTGGGGACTGAGATGGCCATGAGATGAGCTTGATTTTGTGCTTTGTGAACCATTTTTGAGTAGATTTGGCCACAAGTTTAGGGTCATTATCTTGCTGAAAGACCCAGTGACGACCCATCTTCAGCTTTCAGGCAGAGGCCACCAGATTCTGATTCAAAATGTCTTGGTATCTCAAAGATCCCATGTATCCTTACAAGGTTCCCAGGTCCTTTAGAGGAGAAACAGGCCCACAGCATCACCGATCCTCCACCATACTTAACAGTGGGAATGAGGTGTTTTTCTGCGTACTCATCCTTAGTGTTACGTCAGACCCACTTAGAGTGTTTGTTGCCAAAAAACTCTATCTTGGTCTCATCTGACCAAAGCACACAGTCCCAGTTAAAATCACAGTACTGCTTGGCAAACTCCACCCATTCATGCTCATGAGTATATCTCAAAAAAGGCTTTCTCCATGCATGCCTCCCAAACAGCTTGTTGGCATGTAAATAGCGCCTGATGGTTGTTTGGGAGACCTCGTAACCCCAAGATGTTACCATTTGATTCAATTCTCTTAGAGTGAGCTTTGAAGAACTTTTTACTTCTCTTACCATCCTTCTCACTGTGCATGGTGGCAAGATATACTTTCATCCTCTTCTAGGCTTGTTTGTCACAGTTCCAGATGTTTTGAACGTTTTGATGATTGCTCTGACTGTAGATAAGGGCATCTGTAGATGAGTGGCTATTTTCTTGTAGCCATTGCCTGATTTATGAAGGTCAACACACATCTGCCTTACTTGAATAGTGTGTTCTCTTGTGTTTCCCATGTTTAAGAGTGAGAATTATTAATTAAAGGTTCCTAGATACTTTGATTCAATTTATAAACTACAGTAGAAAGGACATAAATACATTAATTTCCAAGAAATTGTTAAGGGTGCCTATAATTGTGGAACAGGTCATTTTATGGGAAATAATTATTTCTTAGTCAGGATTTTTTCTTTTTTTCACTTGAGTTGAAGATTTGTTTTTTTCTCATTTTTTTCAGAGTGAGATTATGCTTCTGCAATAAAAATATTTATTTTAAGGCTTTTAACACATTTTAACTAGGGGTACCAATAATTATGTAGGGGACTGTACTTACTACAAACATCTGTGCAGTGTTGCAAAAGTCACAAATGTGCAGCAGAAAGTCTTCCACTGCCACCCAATAGTCTGCAGAAAACCATCCACTCCAGAAAAGATTAACATCCTCATTTCACTCCTGAATTTTCACATTACACTGCAATTACCTGCTGATTGGGTGTATAATAGCGAGGCCCTCAAATGGCCAAACCTTTAGTAGAAATGTTCTTGCGGCTATCATGGGGGCTGTTCTGCAGCACATTTACATCACTCAGATATTATTAAAATGTGATCAGAATGGAGGCAGTGAGTCTGAATGGAAAAGATTCATTCAGAGTCAGTTCAGACATTGTTTGTTTATTAATAGTAGAGGGAGCATATGGACCATCATGCTTTGAAACCTGAGCAACGGATCATATCTGACCTTACATGCTGTCCAGGCTCACTGGTTCAGTATTTTCCATATGCTCAGACAGTAAGAGCCATGTACGAGCATCAGAAAATGACTGAGACTGTTAGCACAGGGTTACTGCAGGACCCTGCAGGACAGTCAGACTCCTGAGTAAAACATATACAGTACTGAGCAGAGGTGGGCGGATCGATCCAAATATCGATAATATCAATACCAATGCTGGTATTGATATTGAGCAATACTCGTGTAAAAAGATCAATACTCAAGCTTTTTTCTCTCCCGCACAAACTGACTCCCTCCCCCCTCTCATCTTTTGCATTTGCACCGGCGCCAGCCAAACAGCCATGCAGGACTCAGCCTGGCCCGCCCACTCAGCGCTCTCCTCCAAGATTGTTTTAATTAGCTTAAGTTATATATTTTTCACACTCTTTATTTAAGAAAAATGTAGAGAATTGCACTGAAAGAAAAAATATCCTTATTTTTGTATTATTTTATTGTATTGTTTGACTTGAAATACAGAATACGTTTGAAACTGTTTACAGTATTTGATGTGGTGTGTTAATTTTGTTGTATTGTGGTTTGTCAGCCCTCTACCTCAGATTTAGTTTTAAGTTGTATTGAGTGATATTTTTTACACTCTGTTTATTTAAGAAAAAATGAATTGCACTAAAAGGAAGAACATTTCTTATTTGTATTGTTTTTCCTAAGAACAATTTTATTTGAAAAAAGAAACAAAGAAAGAAAAAACTAGAAAAGATGGGGAATAAGTAGGGGGAAATTTTATTTTATATTTATATTGTGATTTCTCCTTTTCTACCTTAAAAAAGATTTATTTTCCTAATGTTAAGGCAAACTTTATTTTGTTACTGTTCCATTGTTTCTAAACAAAAATGTTGATTGTGATAAAGTATTTTGTCGCCACCTACAATGTTTGGTGAAATTCTATCCTAGGTGTTTTGGATCTATGAAGCTTAAATATTAAAAAGTATCAGTATAAGTATCGATATTGGCGATACTGGCCCTGCATATACTTGGTATCGGTTCGATACCAAAATTCTCGGTATCGCCCACCTCTAGTACTGAGATCTGTAGACTATACAACAGTATGCCACTGTGGACTTTCAATTATATGTCAAATTATTAAAGAATGAAACAAAAAGATAATTAAACTTATTTTATTCAGTGTGATTTAAGTGTAAAGTGGTCACCTGTCCTGCTTCCTGTCTGTTCATACCCAGCACTTCTAAATTGACCACAGATCAGAACAGCAGCAAGTATCCAAAATACTGAAACACTTCAATACCGAATTCTGGCAATCAAATCTGTACTATTTCAGTACTTTTAAATAAATACATTTGATAATATACTTTTGCTGCATTGCTACACAGCATGCATGTTACTACATTTTACTATATTTTACTGTTTTTCTGCAATTCACTGTATTTTACTGTACTTTACTGTAATTATGCATTTTAATGTATTTTACTGCACTTTATTTTATTTTATTGTATTTATGTATTTTAGTACACTTTTTTTGCATTTTACATTTTTCCAGTATTTTGCTGTATTTTACTGTATTTATGTATTTCACTGTACTTTTCTGCATTTTACAGTATGTTACTGTACTTTGCTGCATTTTACTAGTTTATTATTTTACAGTTTTATTTATTTATACAGCTTTTACAGTTTTCTGTTTCTATCTCTATTTAAATAGAAACCAGTATCATCTGATGAGTTTCTCCAAAACAGCACACATGGAACCTTTTTAATGACCTTTACTATGGGTCAGTCTGGAGGATGTACAAGTAGACATATGAACATGGTGATGTTTCCCTGTAGACATAAGCATGATAGTCACTCAGCCCTGTAAGCTAGCACAGTGTCTGACAGCTGAAACCATGTTCTAGCAAAAGAAAAAAGCTAGTGCAAAACTCACTGTAACTGACAGCAGGAACCATGTTCTAGCTTAACAAAAAGCTCTCCTGACAAGCAGCTCCACATTGCTCTCCACTACACACCAATCTGTATTTCTCTCTTTTGTCTCCTTTATTTTGGTGACCTCTCTGACATCCCTGTAATAACTTCAGCCTGAACAGCAGCTCAACCCTTCAGTGAACTCTCAGTCCAACCAGGCCAGCCGCTCTATATCAGCAGCACGTCATGTCCAGAGAACAGAGGCCTTTTCCACCTCAGAGTGGATTTTTTCCCCTCCAGAAGCTGCAGAATGCTGAAAACAGCAGAATTTAAATGTCACAATCGCTGATTACTGGAGCGAGGAGTCCAGCATCAGGCAGCAAACTCAGAGATACAGCACATGCAGAGAAAACAAGGAAAGCGATCTGCTGTGGAGGAATGAAAGGAAGAGGAAAAAAAGACTGAGAAGAAGAGAGAAAGAGAAAGAGAATGAGAGATTACACCAGCACAGGAGGCACTGAGCCGTTTTCTGGAGCTTTCGCTGCAAATGAACTGTGAGATACTCACTAAATGATGCAGAGAGACAGAGAGAGAGAGAGAGAGAGAGAGAGAGAGAGAGAGAGAGAGAGAGAGAGAGAGAGAGAGGGAGGAATATAGGGAGACAGAAAGATGGGGAGAAGGACACAATTAGAGAGAATGTATAGAGAGAAAGAAAAGAAGAGAGAACAAAGGAAAGATACAGAAACAATGGGAGAAAGAGGGAGAGGGAGAGAAGAAAGAAAACAGAAATACAGTAAAAGAGAAAAGAGATGAAAGGGTGAATGGAGAAACAAAAGCAAAATTTAAAGAGAGATAGATACAGAGATAGAAAGAGAGAGACAGAGAGAGAGAGAGAGAGAGAGAGAGAGAGAGAGACATTGTTGTTTGGTTGAACACACACAGAAAGCTGTTTATGAGATGAATTGAAAAATAAATTGAAACCATAGAAATAAATTAAATAAATGAAGGTGTTTGTTTGTCATGCCGGTCATGTGACCATCTGTGTGGAGCATCATAATCCACAGCTAAGAATAAGAGTCATGATTAGACACAGAGAAGAAGAGGACATCAGTAAGAACAGAGCCAATAGAGGAGAGAGTGAGAGAGAGGACAGACGAAAGAGGCAGGAGAGCAGAACAGCAGGCTCTCGGAGATGAGAGATGGTCTGATTAACAGATTCAGAGAGCTGAGAAACAAGAGAGGAACACACACAGAGACCAAACGAGAGACAAACATGAGACAGAATGAGAGATGAAGAGACAGTGAGAGACAGTGTGAGAAAGACAGACAGTATTAGAGAGAGAGAGAGAGAGAGAATGAGAGATATAGTGTGGGTAAGAGTAATAGAACAACAAAGAGAGGCAGACAGAAAAAAACTGAGATAGTTGGTGAGAGAGCAATAAAGTGCTAAATATAGTGAGGGAGCAGGACAGGTTTTTGGAGCGCTCATGCTCGGCTGTGTGCTGTCTGCTCATTCTGGCCATGCCCATTCATATTGAAAGAGTGTCGGGGGGGTCACTTTCTCTCAGCCCAACGGACTGTGCCATGCAGGTGCTAAAGAGGGGCGAAAAGGGGGGAGGGGTCGCCCAGTGACCGGTGGAATAACTGCTCACCCTCTGCAGGGACCCCCACAGGCTGCTGGTCCATGGTGGGAATAAAGACATGGGGGTAACTGTCCCACACTGGCACAGAGGGGCTAATATAGTCCGGTTCTTCTTCTTAAATTTATAGAGGAATATAAGGAGAACACGGGGAGAGAGAGAGAGAGAGAGAGAGAGAGAGAGAGAGAGAAAGAGAGAGAGAGAGAGAGAGAGAGAGAGAGAGAGAGAAAGAGAGAGAGAGAGAGAGAATACAGCACACAACATTAAACAGTACTGAGCACACAGAAGAGAGAACCTCTCAATAAATGCTTATTTATCCTTTTAAAGCTGAAACAAAACACATTGTTTAATCTGTTCTCCTTTAATAATGTTTCATGTATGGATGTTAAATCTATTAAATGCATGTAACACTCAGCACAAGATTGTAATAGTAACTCATTTTTAGGCATTTTTATACTTGCTTTATACCAAATATAACTTAAGCACACTTATCTACCAATGTAATTCAACACTCTCCATAGATAGATACTAAAAGTAAGTAAAATTGGCTTTACTGACAACATTTAAGTTGCTTTTACACAATTACATTATGTGTAATTTAGATATACTCATTAAAATATTTTTTTGTGTGTGAAAGATGAGTAGAAAAGAATCAATACTTTAATACTGTAAGTATATATTTTTGAATATTTGAAAGGAAACATTCTGGAAAAGTAAAAAAAAAAGCCAATCCTCCACAGGACCAGAGAACAAGGTTCCCAAAAACGTATTGGTTCCAGTTGAAATTTTGTTTTTCAGCTTTTAAATGCTGTTAGAGCTGCTAAATGTTCTGTGAAACTCAGTGAGTGCGTTGTTAGCTTGATGCTAAAGTAACAGCTGTTAGCATAAGCATAACAAGTACACAAAGATTACTTCTAAAGTTGTTGTTTTCTAAAGTGACCTCAGAGCAGCCAGTGTTGACGCAGATACTGTTTACATAAAATGTTCCCTCCGTCACTCTGATCAAGTTTTTGATTTGTTTTGATTTGTTTTCATATGAACAGTTAAAGAAACAGCTATTAGCATTAGCATATCAGAGGCTGATTGTAATTGGACTTTTTTCCTTAAACACTGAAGTGAAAATTAATGGCAGGTTCTCATTAAAGGCACAGTATGTAATATTGCAGGTTATCTTTTAGCAGAATTTAAGATAATCACTAATAAAAATTATTAAAAACACATCTAATCATTATAAACTAAGAAGTCATTTGATTATTTTACCTTAGAATAAGCTGTTTATATCTACATTGGTCGCGGGCTGAACACCAACTGAGGCCGCCATGTTGCATCGCCATGTTTCTACAGTAGTTCGAAAAGGACAAACAAGAGGCTAGCAAACTTAGGGTGACCAGACGTCCTCTTTTTCCCGGACATGTCTTACTTTTGAGACGTAAAAAAATGTCCGGGGGGAATTTCAAAATTGTCCAGAATTTTGTTCGACTGCCTCAAACATACAGTAATACATGTACAGTGCATTGTGATTAGAATTGCCACTTCGTTCCATTCCACTCCATTCCAGGTTTCTCTGTATCGCAAATTAGCCAGCCCTTCTCCTCAAATCTATCTACTTTGCATTGTGTGTGTGTGAAGAAGAAAGCGTGGGCTTGCCAGTCTATCCCCGAGTGTTTACAAGCGAAAGCACGTGTGTCCGCTGGTTCTACGGCAATGCCGAAACGAACGTGTACGTTTACGGAGGAGTTAAAGAAAAAACTCCCAGGCTTTCGCCAGAGTCGTGATCCGTATGAGGCAGAGTGCTTGACGTGTAAGGCAGGCACTTATGTGTCTGTGGCAAATAAAGATGCCAACAACCTGCAGGTGCACGTCCATTCAACAAATCACGCAAAAGCAGCCAGAGCCAGGGGCGAGAGCTCTTCGGCTAAAGTCAAATAAATTATTCTTTTTTTTATTTAGTCTTTCACTATTACACTCAAAACATGTCAGTATGTTTTTGTTGGTGTACTATGTAGTTTTGTACTGTTCAATAAATGCAATTTTTACAAAGACATATCATACACCGATACAGCGATGACCCCCCACGTCCTCCTTTTCAGAAACCCAAATCTGGTCACCCTAAGCAAACTGAAAAAACATTTGTGTTGTAATGACAAATTGGCCACTCAAATTCGATGGCGCTGTAGCTTTGTTTTACCGTTAGCTGACATAAAACAGGAGAAGAAGAACTACACATATACCTCAATAAAACCTCAATAAGAAGAAATACACGGAGGAGAAGCAAGAATAAAGTTTTTTTGGTTTATTTGTTAAGATGGCGGAACATTCTTATGCTCGCCTCAGAGCAGTGGCTGTTTACCAACACACAGTTTGTACACCAACCTTCACTTACGTAGATTATTAAGCCGTCCCCTCTGGTTTTCTCGGACTGCTGGTTACGGTCCGCTCGGAAGAGCTGCCGGCTGGTGAGCTGGAAGGCTGAGTCCAGCATGCTCTGGTTCAGCCATGTTTCTGTGAGACAAATCACCGCGCAGTTCCTCCTCAGAAACATTCATCCTCAGCTACAGGAGGTCCAGCTTGTTGTCCAGAGAGCGGACGTTGGAGAGGAAAATAGATGGAATTGGGGAATGATTTGCATTAGCCTTTAGCCTGGCTAGCACGCCACCCGTTTTCCCTGCTTCTGACGCTGATCTCGTCTCCTCCTCCGGGCATCGGTTCCGCTCCGGCAGGCCGGTGTCCAGAGAAGCCGCAGTCTGCCCAGCTCAACCCGAACGTTGTTGTCCGGAGTTGCTGCTTTTGTGGCTAAACTGTGTCTTATCTGTATGAGTTCAGTTCGGCTGGAACTCAGCTAGGCTGTAACTAGGGCGCTTGAATTCAGTATCAGAACTGACGTAAACCGACATAAAAACTGCTAAAATTGGGTATGCTAGGAGCGTGAGAAGCCGCTGCGCAACTGTGCGCCACCGTCTTGTTTGATGTGTATACTTTGTTACATTATCTTGTGTTTGTACAGAACAGCTAACGTTTACAATAGTACTACTGAAGTGCAGAAAATATGTTTCGTCTGCATTGTAGCTATGATAATTTTACATATTACATTTCATAAATTTCTAATTAAAATTAATCTTACCACTTGACATATCACTAGCTCTAAAGCTGCTATTAGACATCGTCTTTGGGATTATCAAAGATTTATGACACCTTACGGCCACCATAGTGACTTCTTCATGTTTGGAAGGGGGAGGCTGTGGAAATAGTTTTCAGCTGGTTGCAATATGGAAACTAAACCACTAGATGTTGCTGGAAACTACATAGTGTAACAAAACAGCTTACTAGGGTTGCCAGGTTCAGACAAATTCCCCAGCTCAAGGTCTGTCAGAAACAAGGCATAAACAAGGTTACACTAGAACAAAAACTAAAGTTTCCAATCACAGACATTTGAGGAGGCTATAATTGCTTTCTTTATGTATTGGTGTACAACTATTAAATATTATTTGTGCTTTTTCATTCTTTTTCCTTTTTTATTTTATACTTTTGAACAGGAGTGTGCCTAGGATGTATTGACACCTGGGGCTTTGCTGATGCTCTGTATAAAGTCTTTCCCCCCATAGAACTGGACATCCAAAACAAGAACCATTCAGCAGCCTTAATTTTTTTAAGAATTCAGGACAAGGTAAATGAACACATCCAGCAGACTACACATCTTAAAACCATCTACATTCCTGCAGAGGAGTGACATTACGCAGTAAAGAGGATTATGTTTGTGTGAGCTGCTTTAAGAAAATGGTCTGAAGTCACATTCCTGTAGAGATTGAATGAGTCTGGATGAGATCAGGGGTGTCTGTGAACCTCTAGAACAAAAGCATGCACGGCTTTGGTGTCACGGAGGAGCAGTAGTCACGCCTGGATCACTCTCTCCACCGGGCCTCTAAACACCCTTTATTGTTGGCGACAAAAGGGGATATCGGACATTAGAATGACTGGAAGGCTTTGGATGGTTCACATGGTTTCCATATTTGGATCCTTGGCAGCATGAGGCTTTAAGAACTCAGCTGTGCTGTTTATATCTCGGTCAGCACTCTGAAATGCTTAGGTCAGTGGTACAGAGATGTGTCCTTCATATCCTCTCTTACTGTATGATGTGGCATCTTCACAACTGAGAGGAAACACCTGTGGAGAACAACTGCGGTATCTCCTGAATAGACAACGTCTGGAACTTCCAAGTCAAAATACATATAGACTCCAAATGTTTTACTTCTTCTTTAACTGCAGCTGTGAACTCAGTACTCACCTAATTGACTTCTTGACCCAGATCTTAACCCTCTGGAGTTGGTGCTACTGCCAGCAAGATATACCCTGGAGACCTTAAAGGGTCAACTTTGCAAATATATTGTATATAGCTTGAATCAAAAATATATTTTGGGATAATAATAATAATAATAATAATAATAATAATAATAATAATAATAATAATACAAACCGGATTCCAAAAAAGTTGGGTCACTAAACCAATTGTGAATAAAAACTGAATGCAATGATGTGGAGATGGCAAATGTCAATATTTTATTCGTAATAGAACATAGATGACAGATCAAA
>BRDA01009186.1:0-18018 GCA_036984385.1 Crenuchus spilurus | reverse complement strand
GCCAGGAACTCATTAGAGCTAAGGGATGTGGTTGGCCAGGTGCAATGCGGAAGAGCAGGCCTTGGGTCAGGTGATTCATGGAAAGCTTTTAGTAAGGCCACATCACCAGAGAGAAGGAAAATGATGATTAGATTTATTCGCGATCAGGATGAGGTGGCACGGTGTGCAACAGCAGCATCACAGGCCAAATAAGGTCAGTGGCTTTGCTGGGAGAACTTAGAGAAGCGGAAGATCACTTGGCAAGAACTGTGGGCAATGGAGGCAAGTCGTATTAACTTTTTGCTTGGAGCGACTTATGATGTCCTTCCAACTCCACAAAACCTTGGACAGTGGGTAGGTGAAGACCCTAGTTGTAGATTATGTACAGGGGTTGGCCCGCTGAGGGATTTTCTATCAGCTTGTAAGGTTAGTTTGTCACAGGGGAGGCATACATGGAGACAATCAGGTGCTAAGGGTTTTAGCATGTTTGTTGGACAGTAAACGCATGGAGGTGAATGCACTGAATAGTGGTTGTAGTAATAAAGCGATTAGGTTTGTGCATGAGGGGGAACATATTTGAGAGCAGGCACAGGTTATAAATATTGGTAGATGGGGTGAAGCGGGAGATTGGAAATTACTGGTGGACGTAGGTAAAAAACTGCAGGTCCCAGAGTGCATTGCTTTAACTACACTGAGGGCAGATATGGTGCTATACTCTGAAAGTAAACAGATTTATTTTTAAACAGTTTATTTAATAGAGTTAACAATTCCATTTGAGGATGCAGTTGACGAACCATTTGAAAGGAAGAAGCTGAAGTACGCGGACTCGGTGGCTGAGGTGAGGGAACGTGGGTGGCAGGTAGATGTATGACCAGTGGAAATAGGTGTTAGGGGATTTGTAGCCAAGTCTGCCACATCCCTGCTTGTGCAGTTTGGCATAAGGGACCGGAAACTAAGGGCGGCTGTGAAGGAGTAATCAGAAACAGCTGAAAGGTCTAGTCAGTGGTTGTGGATGAGGAGAACACATTAGTTGGGGAAATGCACTGTAGAGGATCTGTTTCGGTGGTTGGTGTTGTAGCACGTAAAGATCACATGGAACTAGTGGCACTGAGCATGCATTAACGGTGCCAGTGGGGCTCGGTACAGCCTTAGTCATCAGGGAGGCCAGTGTGGATTTTTACGTTTGTTAAGGGTAAAGAAGGTCTGTAAAGCTAGCTTGGAAGGGGGTGGGTCTGGGACGCCAGACTTCACTGTTGAGCCTTCTGGAGGTGTTGTGGGCTTAATTCAGCGAAACACTGACGAGGGAAGGTGCCTACCTGATGACCCCTGTGAAGAGCTACTAATGCAGTGTGTGGTTTGGGTACTCATGTGATGGGCTCAATGAGTAACCGTAGATGTTAAGGGTAGCTGGTAGCTGATTGGATCATAAATGGCCACAGCAACCTTAGGGTGTAGCTGTAGGATTGAAACAATAGGATTATGTGGCTGCTGGTAGTAAGACAGTGGGGTGGGCCCTATGTTAAGCTCTAATGGTTTGGCATAGGATTTTTACATCTTATCTTGTGTATGATTCTAATGTTTTTCTGTTATCTGGATATAAAATACTTGTTTTGACAGTGAGATTATCAGACAAAATAAACATTTTTAATCTGTATTGGTAACACAGCTGTTTTTACTGAGCCTGTATTTTTTAAAACACAGCTGCTCTTAGGGAGCTTTCATCACTATAAACCGTCACGTCTCCGCCTGGCCCTCATTCACTTCCTGGTGTCATGTCTCCACCTTGTGATGTCGCATGAATGTTTTGGTCTTTTTTCTCATTAGTGTCTATTTACTGCCCCTATATATTCTCCTCTGTGTGTCACTGTATGTAGCAGCGTGGTGTCCACCAGTGTCTTGTGAATGTTTCTACAATAAAACTGTCTATCTTGGACAATACTCCTGCCTCCACATCTACAACAGCGTGTTATATAAACATTCATTTTTACTGAGATATTATCTGAAATCACATGTGATGGTGAGTTTGACAGTTATGAATCAAAGGTCACCTCATCTCCTAAAATATTATCTAGCTATAAGCTGGCTTGGCAATTCGACAAACAATGCCAGACTCAAGTGCTGCATAGAAAGTATTTTATTAGTAGAAAAATTGAAGAATACATTTAGTCAAATAAAAAGAAAAGATGTGCTCATTTTACACAGTCTTTATACCTCAATCCTGAGGCACAGTTAGGAAAAGGAAGTGTGAATTGCTGTCTGATCAATTTCTTACATGTACACAATTCTAAACTATGATAGCCATGCAGCCTCCATGAGCTGACCATGCCTGTGATGTGTGATGAGTTGACTGTTAATTGGCCTTCAAGAAGATCCTGTCTGGATGTCACAAGGAGACCTCGAAATGCCCGCTCTAGAAACTCCAGATCCCAGCAAGCACTTCGTAATGGGCGCTCCGCTTCAACCAATCAGAGACGGGTCCGAAGATCACTCTCCCCGGAATACTAATCAGCCGCAGCTGAATCTAATTCTTAGACTCTTTATAATGTCAGAACTTCCCTGAGCTTAACGCAAAGTATTGCCACTGCCTAGCCGTGCCTTACCGAGCGTTTATTCTTCCTTCGATTGAACCTTAGATTCCTTAGACCTTAGCCTCCCTTAGACTACATTTTTCCTAGCCCTTTTGGATTGTTCGTATGCCTGACGGTTTTGACCTATTTCAGCCTTAACTCCTGTTTTGCCTGAGCCCTTAGTATCTTGTTCTTAGAAGTGATTTCTCAGTTACTTCCATTGTTTGTGTCTGTACGTACTCTCCAGTAAAACTTTATTCCTTTATCCGCGTGTCTGCCAGTCTGTCTTGGACCACATATTACAAAATACTTTGCCTTTAACATGCAGACAGCGGATCAAGACCAAGTTCACAAGGCCGTCTCTTCTCAAGGTCAACTCTTAGGACAACACCAACAAATGTTACAAGAGATGTCCCACAGTCTAACCAAATTAGCACAGCAAGTAACTGAACAACAAGGTCAGCTTGCCTTCATCTGTACTAACATGCAGAAGCTCACAGATCCTGGACCGGCTCAAAACGAGCTCACGACCGCGGTACAACCCACATCACCAGCCGCAGCTCAGCTCCCACCTGTACAACCTCCTTGGCGTGTTGGCACACCAGAAAAATTCGACGGAACCTCAGATAAGTGTGCTAGTTTCCTCATGCAATGCGAAATTTTCATGTCTTCTGCTCCTCCTCAAACTGACATTGCTATGATTGGACTTATTACATCTTTTTTATCTGGTCATGCCTTGGAATGGGCCACGGCCGTATGGCCACGTATATCTCAACTCCCTTATTTATCCTTTATTTCGGAGTTCAAAAAAGTTTTTGCCCGACCTCGCCTTGATAAAGCCTGCGGAGAGTTACTACCCAGAATCAAACAGGGAGCGCGGACCGTAGCTGCTTATTCTATCGAGTTTCGTAGTTTGGCTGCAGCCAGTGGCTGGGATGAAGCCGCGCTTATGGTTATGTTTCGTAACGGACTTAAAGAAGAGATCCTGTTTGAATTGGCCTGAAAAGATGACTCTCTTCATCTCGATCAGCTCATCGAACTCGCTATTCGACTTGATCAGCTCATTAGAGAGAGAAGACACCGTCCTCGTCCACAATACAGAACTCCTACTATCACCACCTCCCCTGTTAGTAATACTGTAGAGCCTATGCAATGCGACTCATCCCGCCTCTCTGCCGATGAAAAATGGAGAAGACAGGAGGGATTGTGCATGTACTGCGCCTCACCTAATCATCTGGTGAGAGACTGCAGACTATGGCCGCGCAATATCAACGCTCCAACAGTGGGAAAGCGCACGGAACCTTCACCGTGCGCTAATGTGGTGAGAATTCCCGCCCTACACCTACGTTCCTCTGCTTATATGATTCAAAGCACTGTATACTGCTCTAATCATTCTGTTATCATTTCAGCATTAATCGACTCAGGAGCTGAGGGGAACTTTATGCATGCTGAACTGATCCACCAGCATAACATACCCACAGAGGAACTAACACAACCTCTTCAGATCTCTGCTGCAGATGGTGGACCCTTAGGATCTGGTTTTATTACACACCAAACGGTTCCCCTCGAAGTTCAGATTGGAGCCATTCACTTTGAACAAATATCCTTTTTTTTATTCAAAAACTCTTCATACTCTCTAATCTTAGGGCTCCCATGGCTGCAAACACACAATCCAGTCATTGATTGGAGAAAAAAAGATCATAAAATGGTCATCCTTTTGTCACAACAACTGTATCAAACATAGACTCATAATAAATTCCACGTCCGTAGAAAGTCCTTCAACTGGAGAAGACATAACCATTCCCACAGAATACAAAGATTTTTCTGATGTTTTTAGTAAATCCCAAGCTACTTCTCTTCCCCCTCATAGACCTTACGACTGTACCATAGAACTCATAGAAAATCACCCATATCCTAAAGCACGTGCTTATCCTCTTACTCAAGAAGAAGAACAGGCCATGAACACTTATATACAAGAGGCACTCGACCAAGGATTCATTCGCCACTCCACATCCCCTATGGCAGCTGGATTTTTTTTTGTAAAAAAGAAGGATGGAGGCTTACGTCCATGCATTGATTATCGTGCTCTCAATCAAATTTGCAAGAAGTATGCTTATCCTCTTCCACTCATACCTTCTTCACTTGAACTAGTGAGAAAAGCTACCATTTTCACCAAGTTGGATTTAAGGAGCGCTTACAACCTCATTCGGATCAAAGAAGGTGATGAGTGGAAAACTGTCTCTATCACCACTAGGGGGCATTATGAGTACCTCGTTATGCCTTATGGGCTCAGTCTTAGTCCCTCAGTCTTTCAAGCCTTCATGAATGACATTTTCAGAGACATTCAAGGAAAATTCGTTTTAGCTTATTTTGACGATATCCTCATTTTTTCTAGAAATTATCTAGAACACATATCTCATGTCTCCATAGTTCTCAAAAGACTCTTAGACAATCGACTATATGTCAAACTCGAAAAATGCCAATTCCATGTACCTAAAATATCTTTCCTAGGATTCATTATTAGTACAGGAGGTGTCACCATGGATGATTCCAAGGTGGACACGGTTAAACATTGGCCTCGTCCTACGAGTGTTAAAGAACTCCAACGCTTCATTGGTTTTGCTAACTACTACCGTCGATTTATTCGTAACTTTAGCACCATAGCAGCACCTCTTACAGCACTCACTAAAACACCCAAACAATTTCTGTGGTCCTTCGCTGCTACCAAGGCCTTTAATCACTTAAAGGAAGCCTTCACTACAGCCCCAGTCCTGTGCCAACCTGACCCTGACCTGCCATTTGTTGTTGAAGTGGACGCTTCTCAGACAGGAGTAAGATAAGATAAGTAGATAAGATAAGTACTTTATTAATCCCTTGCGGGAAATTCAGGAGGGGCGATTCTGTCCCAAAGATCTGGCAACCCTCCTAAATTGCATCCGATAGCATTCTTCTCCCACAAACTCACTCAGGCAGAACGCAATTATACTATAGGTGACCGTGAACTCTTGGCCATTAAGCTGGCGTTGGAGGAGTGGAGACACTGGACCGAAGGGGCTAAACATCCCGTACAGGTACTCACAGACCATAGAAATTTAGAATATTTACGTACAGCCAAAAGACTGAATCCTAGACAAGCGAGATGGGCATTGTTTTTTTCACGTTTTAATTTCACTGTTACCTTCTGGCCTGGATCCCAGAACATTAAAGCTGACTCTCTCTCTAGGATATATCAGAGTTCTAACGAAACCACTGAAGAAATACCAGAAACAATTTTAGCACCTGATGTAGTTCTATCCGCCATCACATGGGACATAGACACTGAAATAAGAGAAGTTTTGCGTACTATAGACATCCCCAATTCTTGTCCTGTAGATAAAATATATGTTCCTCCTCAGTTCCGTGACAAGCTGATATCCTGGGCTCATAACTCTCTTACCTCAGGTCATCCAGGGGAAAACAGAACACAACAACTGTTGTCTAATAGATATTGGTGGGAATCCTTAAATAGAGATATTCATACATTTATATCATCTTGTTCTACCTGTGCCCAGTGTAAGACTCCTAAAACACTCCCTGCTGGAAAACTTATGCCACTTCCTATACCGCAGCGGCCCTGGTCTCACATAGCCATTGACTTCGTCACGGATCTTCCACCTTCTGAAGAACATACCACTATAATGACAGTGATAGATCGGTTCTCGCGCTCGGTTAAATTAATTCCCTTCAAAACTATTCCCACAGCCTTCCAAACTGCTATGGCCCTCTTCGAACAAGTATTCCGGAATTTTGGCATCCCAGAGGACATCCTTTCAGATCGAGGCTCACAATTCACATCACATGTATGGTCCTCCTTTTGCGAACACATTGGTATAGCTATCAGTCTTACTTCTGGCTACCATCCTCAATCTAACGGACAATGCGAACGGGTAAATCAAGAACTGGCTAAATTCCTGAAACTCTATTGTAACGATCATCCTTCTGATTGGTCACGTTTTCTCATATGGGCCGAAATGGCACAGAACTCCCTCACATCTAGCGCCACTAACATTACACCTTTTCAATGCATGCTCGGCTTTCAGCCACCTCTAGCCCTCTGGACAGCGGCCGGTGCTGAAGTTCCGGCCATTGAGGAATGGATGCAGAAGAGTGAGAGGGTGTGGGAGGAGACTCATCAAAGAATTGAACAGGCCCTACAGAGGAACAAGAAGTATGCTGACAGACGCAGAGGAGAGACTCCTAATTATGTACCCGGAGATCGAGTGTGGTTATCTACTCACAACCTTAAGGGACGTAACAAACTTAATAAAAAATACTTAGGACCCTTTTTAATACTCCAAAAGATTAATGATGTTGCCTATAAATTGAAATTACCTGCTCATTGGAGATTATGTAACACTTTTCATGTCTCTCTCTTGAAGCCCTTTGTTCCTGGTCCCCTGAGTGACGTCACACTCAATACAGAGGGTGATGATCCTGGTGAGGAACAGATTGAACCTATCTACCCTGTGAGAGCCCTCCTGGACTCCCGTTATCGTAAGAACCGTCTCCAATACCTCGTTGATTGGGAGGACTATGGACCTGAAGAGCAGTGCTGGATTCCGGCGGCTGATATCTTAGACCCGGCCATGGTCGCGGACTTCCACTGGAGCCATCCAGATCGACCTGCCCCTAGACCTAGGGGTCGTCCTCGTCGCCAGTCATCTTCCGTTCCAGAGTCGTGGGGGGGGGAATACTGTCACAAGGAGACCTCGAAATGCCCGCTCTAGAAACTCCAGATCCCAGCAAGCACTTCGTAACGGGCGCTCCGCTTCAACCAATCAGAGACGGGTCCGAAGATCACTCTCCCCGGAATACTAATCAACCGCAGCTGAATCTAATTCTTAGACTCTTTATAATGTCAGAACTTCCCTGAGCCTAACGCAAAGTATTGCCACTGCCTAGCCGTGCCTTACCGAGCGTTTATTCTTCCTTCGATTGAACCTTAGATTCCTTAGACCTTAGCCTCCCTTAGACTACATTTTTCCTAGCCCTTTTGGATTGTTCGTATGCCTGACGGTTTTGACCTATTTCAGCCTTAACTCCTGTTTTGCCTGAGCCCTTAGTATCTTGTTCTTAGAAGTGATTTCTCAGTTACTTCCATTGTTTGTGTCTGTACGTACTCTCCAGTAAAACTTTATTCCTTTTATCCGTGTGTGTCTGCCAGTCTGTCTTGGACCACATATTACACTGGATCTGATGTCCCAAACTGAACATTCAATGCAGCAAATATATGGTTTATATATGAATATACATATCTTAATCTTATATTTTTGTATTAATAAAATCAATACAATTGTCTACTGTTAATGGATAGCAAGCTAATACAAACTTTTCCTTCACAAAAGCTGACTTAAATCCCAGTAAACACATGCTTCTTAGAAACGTCTATGAGATGTAGTCCATTATATCTGGAAGACGTATCTAATGGTGTTTGCTGATCTGCAGTATGTCTCTGAAACCTCACCAGTTCACTTTGAGAAGAGCATCAGCAGCTGCAGTCCAAACCCTTTACATGTAATCATCTTTCCTACATTTCAGGTACATCCAACATCTATTATTACTATGTATCTGTTGGTGATAAGACCATAATAAGATCAGCATAACTGACCACTGGAACAGGGTTTCATTCTTTCATGACAAGTTGACTATATCCTGTCTACCTGAACCTTTTCACTGTCAGTGAAAGAGGCTCAAGAGACATTACATATCTAACATCAACAAATTCTGTGAAAATCATTCACTTTGAAAAGAGAACATTGTTACTGTCTTTGTGTGTGTGAGAGAGAGCGAGCACTGGAGATTAAATTTTACAGTTTTATTTACAAACATTTTAACTTAGAAATGTGAAATATAACCCCTGTCAACAAGGACTGATGTGACTTTGCTAAGCTAAGCTAGTGAGCTAACATTTGAAATTCATATCAGTCCAATATCACAACCAGAACAATACAGTTTATAATAGTTTTACTTTAAAAACATCTACTTTTATTGGTCCTTGCTTGAAAAAATATATAATTCTCAAGTTTTCTTACTGGTGTGTCAGTGATGAATCCTTGAACTGAGTGTATTCAATTTCCTCAGGTGTTGTAAATTTATGCTGAAAACTCACCCATTAGCTGTTTAATATTAGCAACTGGGCTATACAATAACAGAATAACCAGTACTGTAAAAATAACTTAAAAAAAATAACCACCCAACAATTTCTAGACTGTAGCTTAGGGTAGTGTCAATCTTATTCACAAAGGGCTGCCATGACTGCTGGTTTTCATACCAAACAAGCCAGAGCACCACGGACTCTGCTTATTTAATCAGTTGACCTTATCCTCAAACCACTGCACGTGTGCTTCTGCTTGATGGAAATGAAAACCTGTAACCACATCACCATTTTTAATATTTATTTTATTATTAGAATTATGAAATACATGTACAATAGCACTGACACAAAACGGTACGGTACAGAAAAAGGGGCAGATTCTAAAATAAAAGTAGTGCTGGGTGGTATATCGGTTTGCACCGACAGCCAGTTTTTATTCTTGTAATATGATATATGTGGAAACGCAGCATGGTGGTAAACTGTTTCACATGGGATGGTTTTCATTGCTGCACCTAAACACGTATGGAACCAGGGGATGTTTCTCAATATGTGGACTTGTGCGGACTTGTGTACTTGTGAACTTGTGAAACGTCATCACTCTCAGAGAGAGAGAGAGAGAGAGAGAGAGAATATGAACATATTCCACTGCAAAGAGGACCAGAAGAGAGCTCAGGAAAGGCAAGGATAGTAATGAATAAATAAAAGTCCAATTCATTTTTTTTTGCTATTTGTGCTACTATTAAATGTCCTTGACTGGGATATAAAATTGTTATAAAAGCAAAACTAATATTACAATATTATTAATAACGTTAAGATAAGTAGCAATACTAATATAACTTACAAAATACTTTAAAACAATAAAATAGAATGTTGAATAAAAAAAGTTAGATAAATATAAGTTTTAAAAGTTAATTACTTGTTTCAAACGTGTGCCTTCCATATATTTTGGGCTACTTTACACTTCTGAAGATCTGAAGAGAGGGTTTTAGACCGACTGGACTAGATATTTTTGCTGGATCTGGCAACCTCCTGCTCGCATGCATGTTTGTTTACCTAGTTAGCCAACTGCTATTCAGAAAATGCAGTTTAAACTGGTAAACCAGCTTAGATTTTGACCAGCACGGCATGTTTTCATTCGAGTTTGATGGTTCAGCTTGTTTATAGGCATGATTAACCTGACCAAGCTACACAGTGTGACCAAACTTGACTATGCAGTTTGGCCACCATGGACACGCTGTATAACTGTCATTACCAAGCTGGTTGTCCAGCATGTCTAAGCATAACCAAAAACAAATGCAACATAAAATGTATGATGACAAGAATGCAGTGAAAACCCATTCCATGGTGAGGTGAAATGATAAAAATGCCGGTCTTGTATTACCCAGCATTGATGTATTTCTATTTTTTTTGAAAAGGGCCTATCACTGTGGTTAACATGTCATGCGTGGAAACAAAACTCTCAAATACTGTGAAACCGATATACAGGTAGTCCCCAGGTCACGTCGTCCCCGAGTTACGATGTTTCGTGGTTACGACACATCTCCCATTTACTGTATAAAGCCTTTTTTCATGTTTGGTGTGCGCGGCGGAAGAATACACGGTTACGCGGCTGTTTCCTTATATTATTAAACGTATATGTGTTTTTTGATAATTACTGTGTTAGGATAGGGTAAGTGCTTATGTTATTTATGTACAGTATTTACGTATGTTCCGACTTACACAAAATTTGGTTTACGACGCGAACGTAGGAACGGATCAACGTCGTAACCCGGGGACTACCTGTAATATTGAAAAATAAAGAACTTTGGTCATACCAGCCAGCACTGAAATAAGCAAAAAATAAAATAGAGAGGGAGACCAGTAGTGATTAAAATGAGGGGGACTAGCACCTGGCCCTTATCAGGTCTATGAATAGTTGCCAAAACTTGCAAAATCTGTTGACTGATCCTTGGAGGATGAATCAGATTTTTCCAGTTTTATATTTTGTATAACTTCTTTAATTACTGCAGGGACAATGGGTGGTTTTTCTGGTTTCCAATGTTGTAAAATGATTCTACATGCAAGTATAGTCATATAGCCCTCCCTATGATAACGGTGGAGCCCTGAAGAGAATTGCTGTCTCCCAACACACCAAAAACAGCAAGCACTAAGAAGCACAAAGAAAAGTATAATGTAGCTTTGCTTATAATTGTAATCACAAGCATTTAAAAAAATTTGTCAATCTGAAGTTTTATGCAATCTGCATTCACTTGACTTGATATTTTGCCAATTCATGTTTTATATGAAACACATTCTTTCCTACAGTGTAAAGCAAATCATATCATAAAAACAGAAACAGTCATGGATAACACAAAGTCTAAAGACTTATTTCCACTGTGGTCTTGCATTCAGTCTCTTAACACCTTGTCTTTTGAAACTGAACTTCAATGGCATTTCTCCATGGTGCTTTATCATGGTTCACTTGTGATTTCTCTTGTCATTTGGGAAATGTACCCTTGAACCTTAATATGGATTCACTCCAGTGTGAATATGCTGGTATCCTTGGAGATAACTCTGTCAATTAAAACTCTTCCCACACTGTGAACAGTAATATGGTTTCACTCGTGTGAATTCACTGGTGTACTTGGAATTTACTTTTTGGATTAAAACTCTTCCCACACTCTGAACCCTATTCTTTCACTCCATTGTGAATATGCTGGTGTCGTTTGAAACTACTCTTTTGATTAAAACTCTTCCCACATTCTGAGCAACAATATGGTTTTTCTCCAGTGTGAATGCGCTGGTGTTGTTGTAGACTACTGTGTACATTAAAACTCTTCCCACACTCCGTACAGTAATATGGTTTCTCTCCTGTGTGAATACGCTGGTGTACTTGGAGACTACTCAGTACGGTAAAACTCTTCCCACACTCTGAACACTGATATGGTTTCTCTTGAGTGTGAATGTGTTGGTGTCGTTTGAGACTATTCTGTACATTAAAACTCCTCCCACACTCTGTACAGTAATATGGTTTTTCTCCTGTGTGAATACGCTGGTGTACTTGCAGATGACTCTTGTGATTAAAGCTGTTCTCACACTCTGAACACTGATATGGTTTCTCTCCCGTGTGAATGCGCTGATGTGACCGTAGATGACACCTTTGATTAAATCTCTTCCCACACTCTGTACAGTAATATGGTTTCACTCCTGTGTGAGTACGCTGGTGTACTTGTAGATGACTCTTGTGATTATAATTCTTCCCACATTCTGAACACTGATACGGTTTCTCTCCAGTGTGACTACGCTGGTGTACTTGTAGATTACTCTTTTTATTAAAACTCTTCTCACACTCTGAACACTGATGTTTGCCTGTTGTTTCTGTAGTTTCTTGCATTTGTCTGTAAGCTGTATCAGAATGGAGAGCATCAGATGATGTTTGAGTATCAGAAGTTCTTCTGGATGCCATATTTTCTTCTTTTAACTCTACTGATTTCAGCATGGTGATGTATTCCTCTTGGCAATATTCCTAAGGTCTTTGTGGAAGCTGACACAATGAACAGGAGAAGACTTGCAACAGGATGTTGTTAATTCTGAGGAAGAAAAAGAATAAATGTAACATGCAGTGGACAATAGAGGAAATAGAACATCAAATATCAGAGGTTATACTGAAAGCCTTTTTTGTGTTGTGAAATGCAAGTAAATGATTATCTATTTTTCTTTTTTTTTTTTTTTCTTTTTTTTTTAAACAGAATGCAATCATTATGACTTGTGTTAGTTGTAGTGTCACCAACACTTACCCCTGTTAACATTGATTTACACTGTGCACTGACTGTTGCAAGTAAGTGACCTCGCTCTTCAGCATGGGAATAGGAAATGGGATGAGAAACATTGCACTGTAGTTTTTGCCCCCAGATATCCTGCCTATCTATACACTCCTTCAAAATAAAGGTCCCTAATGTTTAACTGCCATAAAAATAATTTGTCATTTAAGTTAGGTTTATGATATTTCTTTATTTATTTGATTCATTTTGTTGTATACTTTTCTTTTGAAGTGCATTGTTTGTGTAGGAACCAAGTTGAGACGTTTATGCACGGACCAAAAGGGGGGACTGTTTTTGTGAAACAGTGAGGTGATGCGAGAGTCAGGAGAAGTTGCAAACATCTTAGTCAAGTTAAAGAAAGCTAAAGAACTGTTAAAAAGGGACATTACATTGAATGTTCAGAGGTTCATCTTGCAAGAAAACTAATTTCCCTTTTGGTTGTGTGCAGCCAGCGAGGTATGTGTACTAATTCAGTGTTTAAAGTACACCTGTCCCACCTTCACACGAAAAGTTCGAATCCCCAACCAAGTGTAGATGTACCAGTTATGTTTAGCTGTTTATCATGTGGGTTTGCTGAGTCTTGTTTTGAGACTGACTTCTTTACTCACGTGCATACTGTACACTTTAAGGTAAACCATAAGGTGAAGTGCCCTTTTAAAGATTGTAACTTTGAGAGCAGTGTCTACTCTACTTTCAAAGCACACAAAAGTAAAGTACACAAACACGAGAACTGGAAGAGCTTTAAGCCAGACATTATTGGTTGCGATCACGTAGGCCATAGCACTGATGCTGTACAAGAAAACATGTTGCATGTTGACGATGCAGAGGATTTAGAAGATTTAAGTGAAGAAGCCAGTGAGAACGATCTTTGTGATTTAGGGAGACAGCTGGAGCACAACTTGTCTTCTGTTAGAGATGCAAACAGTTTTGCACATACACGAGTGTGCTGTGTAAGATGTCATACATCAGCTTTTTCAAATAAATGAGCTGTCACAGCCACTTCTTCAAAACAGTGTGAGGATGGTGTTACAGAAATATTATACAGATGCAAGTGAGACAGTACTGAAAGAAGTTATGAGTGCTGTGTCAGAAAGTAACATGTTGACTTTATGTGCCACAAATGGACCATTAGGAACATCTAAAAGGAGAGCAGCCTTTGTACGCAGAGTTTCCACTGGTAAGCCCCATAGAATATGTTGTGGAAAAAGGACAGAAACCAATTGCTTATGTTCCCATTATTCATATGCTTCAGATGTTGCTCAATAAAAATGACATACTAGACAAAGCTGTCAGAAAGAGTCAATTTCCCACAAGAATACAGATCATATGTAGATGGGCTATGTTTTAAGGAAAATACTATTTTGACAAAAGATGAATTCACAATTGACCTTGGCCTATATATTGATGACTTCGAAGTAGCCAATCCTCTTGGAATATGAAAGCTGAAACATAAAATGTGTGCAGTATGTTGGGTCATTGCCAACATGCCTGCAAAATACAGGTCAACCCTCAGCTCAATCCAGCTTGCCTTGCTATGCAGTACCTTCACTGTTAAAGAGTGTGGTTATGCAAAAGTGCTTCAGCCACTTATTTATGATCTAAAGTTGCTGGAACAAGATGGTGTTTATCTGGAGCATCTAGGTGCAAGTGTGAAAGACACAGTCCTATATGTTGCCACTGATCATCTCAGTGCCCACTCTCTTGCAGAATTTCTGGAAAGCTTCACAACTGACAAATTCTGCAGATTCTGTTTAGTTGTTGGATGTCTCTCCGGCTTGCCAGAGGTACGTTCTGGTCTCTTTCAACTTAGAGACAGAGTCTCTCATGATAGACAAGTGCAGGAGGTAAGTGTTAACCCAGAATTGTGTCAGACTTATGGCCTGAAAAGAGCATGTCCCTTAACTGAAAATCTCAAACACTTCCATGTTGTTACTGGTTACCCTCCTGATATCCTGCATGATATCTTGGAAGGTATTGTTCCAACTGAGTTGTCTCTGTGTCTGACAGACCCAAGAGCAAAGAAATATTTAACACTAGATACGTTAAATCAGGCCATCAGGTACTTCAGTTATGCGTTTACTGACAAAACGGACAGACCCCAGATTATTGGAAAGGGATTTTCCAGTAAAAAGACCATTGGTGGAAATGCTCATGAGAACTGGTGTCTCGTAAGGCTCCTTCCACTTCTTATTGGACACTGTATCCCTGAGGGTGACAACACATGGGAAATTTTCAGACTTCTTAAAGACATTCTTAAGCTAGCTGTGTGCCATACTGACGAGACCCTGCATTTCCTGGACTGTAAGATAGCTGAACACAGAGAGGTGCTGCAGTCAACCTTTCCAGATTTTCGTTTAAAACCAAAGCATCACTACTTGGAACATTACCCCCAGGTTATAAGCAAATTTGGTCCACTTTGTGAGGTGTGGACTATGTGCTTTGAAGGAAAGCATATGTTTTTTAAGAAGGCAATTTGAGATGCTCAGAACTTCAAAAATGTTGCAATGACTCTTGCTACCAAACACCAAAAAGCACTCAGCTACCATCTTGACTGTAGCTCATTTTCCAGGCCATCAGTTGAGGTAACAAATGCTGTTCCAGCTTTGCTTACTTCTTTCCCTTTGAATATTCAGAGGGAAATCACTCAAAACTTTCCAAAGTCAGGGTCAGTTCTTGTTGCATCATCTGTCTGTGTAGATGGGCTAAAGTATAATCCAGGCATGATGTCTATTGGCTCCTCCTCATGTCTTCCTTCCTCGTGTCTTCCTGGATTCACCCAGATTGAAAAGATTCTTGGAGAAAACTCAGGCATTCAGTTTGTTTTTCACTGTACCAAATCATGGTACAGTGAGCACTTGAGATATTACCAACTTCAGTACAGTGGAAAGCCCTCTATGTGTGTGGTCAAGTTGGCAGAGTTGAACGATGTTCTCCCATTATCAGTATACAGGGTACAAGGCGAACTTATGGTAACACTGAAACGATATGTTATTTGCTAAATTCCTTTGTATATATTGTTTTCTAGATGGCTGTACAACATGCATTAACTATGAGGGTTATTGTCTCTGATGGCGATATAAGAAAGATGACCTTGGCAACACAACCTCACACACTGGATGATTTGATTGGCTGGCTCCAAGGCACTCTACAAACAAAAATAAAACTTCTCCTTACAGTGCCAAGATCCTGAATGTAACAACAAACTTTGCAACCTTACAGATATCTCTGAACTTCCAGAGAAACCAAACATCAAAATCATCCCTATGATTGAGCTTGTACCAATAACTGGAGCACCTGAATTAGTTTGTGATGCAAGCAGCCATGCAGACACTGATATCCTCCTTAGAACCTCCCACTGGTTTCCACTGGTAAGGCCAGATGTTTTTGACATACCCAAATTTTCAGTGGATGTGGAGTACAGACTTTGTCAAGGTAACCTATTGTACATCAAGGATGGAACCTCTCTTGAAGTGACAAAAGCACTAAAAGCAAAAAGAACTAAAGCATGACATTTTGCAGAAACTGGCTGAGACAATGTATGCATCCCAGCCATTTAAAGCATACCCAACAAAACAAGATTTTGAGACTGTTGCAAAAGCCTTGGTACAAGCACATCCATGTCTTGCAGAACTGGGGTCACCTTCTGGCTGGGATGGATGGAAGAACAGCCTTAAGTTTAAGATGGGTAATTACAGGACCAAAATGCGCCAGCTGGGTCGACTTGATGTCTCAGTCAATGCTGGTAAGCGTGGAAGGCAAACTACAAATGGTGACCCCCCCCCCCCAACAAAGACAGCAAGAAGCCAAGAAAGGGGGAAATAAATTACCTACCTGAATATCCAGAGGGGGTGGATGACCATAACCTGGAAGGAGCCCGTCAGATACTGGTTTATGAAATAATAAAGTCAAAGCCAAAAATTTCCCTTGTTAAGAAAGAAATGGATGTGACATTTGCTCTTTGGAGAAAAGAAGTGATCAGAGACGAGCCTGCCATCAGCCAGGTGGTACATCGCTTGCCAGCCCTTTTCACAGAAACTCAGGTCTGTATAACTTTACCTATTAAGAAAAACATAATGATTATAGTCTTTTGAATTTTGAATGAATCTTTTAAATGTTTAATGCTTTTCTTGGCTTTCTGTTGGTTAATTCTGTGTTAAATCCAGTGATGTTTCAGGGCACATTTAACAACAGGTATTTACATGGTTTGTTTTAGATATATTGTGAGTTTACCAGAGTGGTTGGCAAAAATCTCAAAGAACAGTTCTTTGATGCACTGGATGAGTTCGCTCCAAAGCTGATGGATCTCTTTTCAAAGAAGAGAGGACTTGCTGGCCAGCTTTTGGCTGACCTTTTGCGACAGACAAAGGTGAGTTGTATTGCTTTTTTTTAATTACTTTTTTTACTTTTACTTTTCTGTCTCTTAATTTCCTTTTTTGTCCTCATATTTTTTCTTCATTCAATCGATTTCTTCGTCTCATGTTGCCTTTTCCTGTGTCCATTTTGTTTCATCTCTTTCTGTCATTTCCTCTTGCCTTTTGCTTCCATGACATCTCCTCTGATTGTTGGCTAGATAAATACAAAGAAGTATCATTAACAAACATGCTGTGTCCTGCACTACATCCACTGCTTTGCAGACCACTGAACCAACAGACCTCAGATGCCTTTGTCTTCAGGGGTTGCCAGTAGTCTTGGGGGATGATCCTTCTACCTTCTTTAAAACATCCTCTGTAAGTAACTGAATTTTTTCACAAATATTTTTTTCCCCAGTTGTAGCTCATTAATGAAAACTCATTCCCTTTTTGTTTTGGATGTGGCAGTACAATAAAAGGAAACTCACTAATTTGCTTTATACAGTTAGTTCAACCCAAATTATATTTTTTATATTTATTATAATTTCTATTTTGGTATCTTGTAAAATTATACCAAATTGTGCTAAGGAGAGAGGTAATTCCAACTGTCCAAAATGACTGCCCCATGTTGGTTCTGAAAACATTTTGTCATTTCATAAAAAAATATTAAATTGCTGCAGACAAGGTCACCAATCACATCAGAAACACAGCACCACCAGACTGCTCTTGTTTTGGGCTATAATTGCAAACTAAACGCACTGTTTAGTGCGGTTTCGGTACCGTTTGTTGAGTTTCGGCTGAGCGGCGCGTGCCACACCCACTCTAAGCTGTATCTGTGAAAGCGAAACTTTGGGGCGGTTTCCTCACAGCTTAAAAAGGCGGTCTGGTGAAGCCGATTTCCTTGCACGCCCACTCCAAACTCACACCAGCTGTGGACAATCCACCTATTTAAACACTCTAAACCGCGAAGCGTCAGCTGAGGCGTCAGCTGTTGTGTGCAGCCCATCTCATGTAAGACCAAATCGGGTAAAGACCTGCGAGTCTGCCTGCGTGAGTCCACCGAGCAAGGCCACCAACAAGGCAGCCAGTCCTACGGCCTCAGCCATGTGCTATCAGTACATCCCCGTTATCGCTGGGTCCTACAGAAAGCGCAGAACTCTATACCGGCACCAAAACCATGCTAACCTCAG
>BRDA01009185.1:90114-100676 GCA_036984385.1 Crenuchus spilurus | reverse complement strand
AATACATTTGAATGTATATTCTTTAGGTTAATTGGAAGTTTAGTGGAGATGTTTACTTCTGGTGGAGGGTAAACAGCTGTACTAAAGCCTATATGCGCACTGTTAACAAAGGAGGAGACAAAAATTCAGCTAAAAACTGTGACACTGTCTAACCTCCCCCTTCTACTATAGAAGATTGAGTATCTAGAACAACAGCATTTGTGGATTTTATTATAATCTCCAAATGACTGTAAAAAGTCATTTTCTTCTGAAGTGTGCATTGTCATGAGCTCTATTTGGATTGGATTAGTTTATCAGAGCAACATTTGTAATGAAAAATTGTACCTAAAAATCTCCTCCATGATGAGACTCCTGCATCCAGGCGGCATTAAAACAACTACAGGATGAGGGAGTTTATTGAGAGATGAATTTTTATGAACCCAAATGTCACATGATAATATAATCATGCTTATTATTATTATTTATTTGCTTATGCAATTAGTATTTATTACTGTTACAATGTGTGTTTATTGCATTACAGTGTAATGCTGTAATATCAGCTATTTACAGTTATATTAGCTGGACAGTATTTAACATCAGATATTTAAGGAGCTGACAATGATACAGTGACTTGATACAGTGACTGTGATTATAATCACCTCTTTAATAAGCCTTGGTTTTCTCATCCGTTTTTGCCTGTTTCTGTTTAGTATATTTCTTTTTCTGTTCATTTGGTTATGATATCTTGTTTGTTTGGATTTGTGTTTGGTTTGTTATTAAATTTGTGTTCTATTAACCTGTGCTCATGTTTCCTGATCCGTTGCCCTAAATGGAACCTTTTTCCTGATGTTGATGTGACATCAGTAAGATGTTGTGAGATATCAGAGATATCAGGTGTCTAGCTCTCTCTCTCTCTCTCTCTGTCTCTCTCTCTCTGTCTCTCTCTCTCTCTCTCTGTGTGTGTGTGTGTGTGTGTGTGTGTGTGTGTGTGTGTGTGTGTAGTTGACTTATAGGAGTAATAAACCGAGTTTGGCTCACAAGGAGCTTTGTAATAATAATCAGCATTGCCCTATGAGCAGAATTGAAGTTTTTGAACACTTCTCGCTGTTCTAAGCAGGTTCTGAGACAGGTACACAGACAAATGGCAAGGTAGTTATTGGGAAAGATGGCTAATCCTTTCTGTCTGAATTTTGGAGAGAAGTGTGGAAATACACTATTAAACATTTTATCAATAAAAAAATAAAAAATGTTGGACACTACTACTGCCTACATTATGTTAAACACATGTAAACCCCATCCAGCTGATTTGGGATGAAGTGAAAAGCAAAGCAAACCTACAAGAGCCAACATTTATGTGACGTTCTGCAGCAGATTAGTGAAGAACTGAAGAATGTTTGATGTCTATTGTAGAAAGAATGTCACGAGTGTGTTCAGCTCTTATATCTGACAAAGTTTTTGGTCTAAAAATGAATTCTGTGATGTCTAATTTAACTTTAACTATGCTTTCATTTCAGAGTGCAGTGAGACATTAAACTCAATAATTTTCAATAAAAAAACTGGAAAAATTGGAGTGTTCTAAAACATTCGGCCAGTATTATACATACATAAATGTACTGCTCTCATAGATGAGATACAAGAAAATGGTGTTATTTAAAAATGTGAAATGTGATCAAATTCACCTTCTCCTCACCCTTCGGGTACATCAAAAACATGTTTTCACTGAAATCCACACCTGTGTCAGTCACAAAGTGTGCAATTATTAACAATTTCACTTCTCACAATCTTCCTCCAGAGAGACAAGAAGAGAGCAAGAAAAGGAAGAAGATTTCTGCCTAGTATAATCTGAGCTTCACCATTATAGTCATTTAATTAGATCCACTGTCTGTAATGTGGATACTCAGCTGCAGACATACAGGAGATGGGTTTGTAATTATTCTGATGGGGAGACCAAGAACGGAAGCAATTTTGTACAGGTTCCTGAATGAGCTGTGTTGGGTCCATTAAAAATATATGGGTTAAAAAAGCTGCACACACATGGGAGTAGTTATACAGTATTCATACAAACAGCGACATTATGCATTATATTTCTATTTCTTATATTTATGTTTCCTCATCTGCTCTGTGAGTTAATGAAGCCCTGCCTGACATAGTCTCCTAGCATAATTTTCATGCATTGACACATCTATCAACACATCAATGTAATCAATGATAAGAAGTGATCTTTTTATGGATACAATCATGCCTGTGTGAAAGCAGCCTAACCCCCCCATGTGGAGGCTGCAGTCAGAAATAAATCCTGGTCATTTCCTCTAAAGGAGTAGGGATGTTACCCTGATGCCCTAGCTAAATTTCCCATTCCCAATCTACAAATGCTGGCTTAGTCTCTCCTCACCTCTCTGTCTAATAGCTAATATGTGCGAGAGTTCTGGTGAACACTTGCAGCTGTTGTATTATCTGTGTCAGAGCTTTTTGAGTGATGTAACTCAGTTTTTATTATAATCTGACATGACCAAAAGCACCTTCCAGTTATACTTTTTACTTTACTAGTAAAGTTCCTAGTTACTAGTTCATAACCTGCTTTTCTCTACTAACTGTGTGTGTATATGTCTGCAGCTGTCCACTCCTGCAGTATTGGTAATGGAGGGTGTGAGCACTACTGTGTCCAACAGACTGCAGCTCACTTCCAGTGCCGCTGCCGACCCAACTACACACTGACAGAGGATGGAAAACACTGCACCTGTGAGTGTGTCCACTTTCTTTGGCTTACAGCTGTAGAAGTGTTCTCACAGCCTCACCACTAATGTTTATGACATCTCATCCATACATTCGGTACCTCACCTCACAGTTACAGAAGTTTACATTAGTGTCTTCTGGTAGTCAGCCAGATTCACACACATCCTGCTCATACTTGACTTGAGCTTTTATTATGATGAATGAATGAAACTCCTGCACTATCAACATACATGGAATAAAAATGTGTTTTATTAGATTAGAACTGTTACATTAATTTTACACGAACTTTTTATTGCGATTTTATTTAACCTTTAATTTAACCAGGCAAGTCACTAAGAACAAATTTTACAATGGTAGCCTAGCAAGTAGCCAGTGCCACTTGATGGACAAAAAAAATACAGAACATATAGAGTACAACAGAGGGGAGGGTATTTAAAAAATAAAGTAATAAAGTAATAAAGTAATTAATAATAATAATAATAATAATAATAATAATAATAATAATAATTTAATCAACCATAATCACAGTCGGGGCGGCATGGTGGCTTAGAGGTTAGCGATGAACTGGCGCCCTGTCCTGGGCTTAGTTGAATAGTGTAATGCCATGCCCTGCACCCAGTGACGGGGTAGGGGACTAACCGTGACCCTGATAAGGTATAAGCGGGTGTGATAATGGATGGATGGATAATCACTGTCCATCACAAACAGCTAATAGAAAAAATTAGGTGCATGTATCAATAAGATTACTTCTTATATACTTCTTGAAATTAGAAATTTAAATAAAAGATTGCACTTTCCACAAGGATTGTGCAGCTGCAGACTGGAATGAAGAGGAGCCATATGTGATATTTACATGGGGGGTAAATATAGTAGTGCCTCTCAAAAAATAGAACATCTTGTAAATGTTCATTTATGTTTATAATTTACTATAATTCAAAAGGTAAACTGTCATATATTTTATGTTTATTACATGTTCAGTGACAGCCTTTTCTCTTTTAATATTAATAATGTTTGAATAGTAATTTACTCAAACTCCAAATTAAATATTTTATAAATAACTTTATTTCTGATTTTCTTGAACTATAAGTCATCCTGATCAACATTAAAACAAAAAAGGTTAAAATGTCACTTTACATGTAATGAATATGATATATGACAGTTTATCTTTTTGTGTTAAATTATGAACAACAATGAACTTTTCTACAATATTCAAATTTTTGATGTGGCACTGTACAGCATTCAAGAGCAAAGCTTATAGGAACCGTCCAGCATTTTTAAACCCAATAGGGTCCTTTCTATCCCTATTCAATCTCACCTCTACCTTCTGCTTCTCTTGATTAAGGTTTTTGCACTTCATCCTTGCAATAGTTCAGTCCATCTTATTCCTTACAGTGTCCAGCTCTATAGCTCAGAACAGATGTTGCCCACAATTGCCAAAAAAAACTTCCTACCACTTTTCACTGTCATTCAATCATTTCCACACAAAACATAGTGAAGGCATGGTCCAGACTAGTACAGTCTCTGTGTGCTACATTTGTAGCATAGGGACAATAATTAAGAGAAATGTTCCATTAAGGGACCTTCACCAAATCAGTTCTAATCTCACACTCTGAGCATAGTTCTTTGGAAAACGTAGTTATGCTGGATCAGTTGAAAAATGTAACGAATGACCAGCAACAAGATGGATGCATACAATCAGAGGATTCATGAACGAGTCATTGAGAAGCCTGATGATCCTTCCAGAAGACAACAATGAGAAATGAAGCTATTTTCTGTGGTAATCATCCATACAGTGCAAATGCAGCATGTAGAGATTAAGCTGAAGATGCTGAAATATCCAGTTTAAAAGAATCAGCCAGATTTGCCTGAGAACTGTGGACAAATACAGTTTAACACTGGGGTGAGTTTTCTGCCACAACAGTTATTAATCTCACATTACATCACAAACCTTGAAACCTTGCTCTTTTCCAAGTTTGTGACCACAGGTATGTTGAGATTTTATGATTTAAAACATTTATTGTTGGTCATTTCAGCTGGGTAACTTGTATTTGTCTTTTAACACACTCTAAAATTGGGCATATGAACGTTTTATGAAAATAGACAATGATACAGTGTCTCAGTGCTAACAGTGCACTTTAAATCATAAAATAAAAAAAAGAAATGTAATAAAATGTATAGTGTAATGCCTTGCCCTGTGCCCAGTGAGGTTGTAGGAGACTAACAACAGCCCTGATAAGAATTAAGCAGGTGGGATAATAAAATGTAAAATTGTTAGCAGAACAAAAGCTGCTAGCCAGAGTATAGCATCGGGTTTTGGTGATACACAGCTCACTCAACCCAGGAAAATAGTGCATTAGTTTGTAATTTGGATCATTGTTCTTCAGTGTCCCACTCACTGAATATAAACAAATAAACCTAAAATCTGATGGACTGTGGGTGAAATGGGTAGAAGTGTGAAAGAACTGATTTAAGTGAGATTCTTTGTCTGCAGGCATCAAATCAAATCAAATAAATTTTATTTATAAAGCACTTTTTACAACTGATGTCACAAAGCAGCTTTACAGGGTTAGTAATAACAGACATCAAATCATTAATCCCTAATCCCCAGTGAGCAAGCCAACGGCGACAGTGGCAAGGAAAAACTCCCTCAGAGCTGGAGGAAGAAACCTTGGGAGGAACCAGACTCACATGGGGGACCCATCCTCCTCTGGTCTGCTAATTCTATGTTTGTGATAAATCATAATCATATGATGTTGTTGTAATGTTCAGGTGAAATGATATGGTGACAGTAGTGGGACAGGGATGATGATGACAGTGGTAGCATCAATAACGGCCAGAAAGTCCATATAAACTTGAATGTGGGCAGTAGAGTAGGGCATCTGGAGCAGGCCACAGTAGTTGGTTGTTGGTGGGCAGCTGATCCAGGGAAGCATCATGCAGAGAATAGTAATCAATCTTCCATCAGCCTTGGACTGGACTGATGGGCAATCACTCACTCGGAAAAGACAAAAATTTAATTAGTTCTGTTTGGATTTATATAGCAGGGGAATTATGAGACATGTCAGAGTGTGGCTATTGATTCCGGCAGAACTATCTAGAACAGCCTACCTAAAAGGTGAGAGCCAGAAGGTAAACAGGCATGGGAGTTCCCAGAGACACTGGCATCCCTCTGCTCACCGACAAGAAACCTGAGCATGACCTCACACACAAAATTGACCATCAGAGCGATAATTTTAAAATGTGTTATGCTGAAATAATCAGATCTTTTGTTCAAGGTAAAAATTTCAAAGTTAAGAAATCACCAAACTGGAAAAAAATTGTTTTTTGCTGTTAACTGTGATAATAAGGATTACTCTGTAGGAGTTGGCCTTCTCATTCAGTGAAACACAGGCAGCCAAATGCAGTTATTGTTGGCTAGTTTTCATTTCATGAATCCAGCCCTTGGTTTATTTTTTTTTTTTTTGGTTTTACATCTAATCTAGTTTGTACTGTATGACTACATCCTCTTTGTCCCATTGAAAAGCACTGACCTGTTGTTAATTGCATAAGGCGTTTGAGTACATGTTTACCATCCAGCCCTCAGGGTGTTCTTCATATTGGTTTTGAATTACACGCTCTGTGTTTGTGTCTCTCCAGTGGCCGACCCATGTGCGGTCAGGAACGGAGACTGTTCTCAGGAGTGCCGCAGTGATGGGGGGAAAGCCCAATGTAAATGCCATCCAGGATACACACTGGCAGAGGACCACAAAACCTGTGAAGGTAAAAGAAGTGTAAAGCTGTAGGTAGTGATGTATTGAGCCTACAGTACATACTGTATCTGTATCTGCACCAGTACTTATACTGACCAGTGTCAATCAGGTGTGACCAGTTCACATTTGTCAACGTTTTGTTGTCGCAGTTGTAAAATGATAGTTTTATAAAGTCTCTAGAGCAGTATAATCCCCTCTTCACTGTTGATGTTCTGCTTTCAAATCTGTACTTTGTATTGAACCGCACTGAGTTCAGATATTGGACTCAGAAGATGTAAAAAAACAAGGTCAGTACATTCCCAGCTGTGAGTTAGATCTCTCTAGTGAGATTAAGATTAGGGCCTGTGTAAGGGTTAGATTTATGCTTTGAGTTGAGATTAAGGTTAGGATTAGGGCCTGTGTAAAGGTTACATTTAGGCTTTGAGTTGAGATTAGGATTAGGATTAGGGCCTGTGTGAGGGTTAGATGTAGACTTTGAGTTGAGATTAGGATTAGGATTAGGGCCTGTATGATGGTTAGATGTAGACTTTGAGTTGAGATTAAGGTTAGGATTAGGGCCTGTGTAAAGGTTACATTTAGGCTTTGAGCTGAGATTAGGATTACGGCCTGTGTGAGGGTTAGATGTAGACTTTGAGTTGAGATTAGGATTAGGATTAGGGCCTGTGTGAGGGTTAGATTTATGCTTTGAGTTGAGATTAAGGTTAGGATTAGGGCCTGTGTAAAGGTTACATTTAGGCTTTGAGTTGAGATTAGGATTAGGATTAGGGCTTGTGTGAGGGTTAGATGTAGACTTTGAGTTGAGATTAGGATTAGGGCCTGTGTGATGGTTAGATGTAGACTTTGAGTTGAGATTAAGGTTAGGATTAGGGCCTGTGTAAAGGTTACATTTAGGCTTTGAGTTGAGATTAGGATTACGGCCTGTGTGAGGGTTAGATGTAGACTTTGAGTTGAGATTAGGATTAGGATTAGGGCCTGTGTGAGGGTTAGATGTAGACTTTGAGTTGAGATTAAGGTTAGGATTAGGGCCTGTGTAAAGGTTACATTTAGGCTTTGAGTTGAGATTAGGATTAGGATTAGGGCCTGTGTGAGGGTTAGATGTAGACTTTGATTTGAGATTAAGGTTAGAATTATGGCCTGTGTAAGGGTTAGATTTAATCTTTGACTTAAACTTTAGATTAGGGTTAGGATTAGAGAACATTTAACACTTTATAAACACTTAAAAATAATATTAAAATCTACAAATTAATGACAATTAATTTGAATCCATGATGTCATTCTAAAATTGTTGCAGTAGAATTGTTGCCCTCAGCTTTGTTCATCATCATGTATTAATGTGTTTAACTCCCTCAGGCTGTTATACAGCTTTTCTGTTGATCAGATTTGCTTGCTGATTTGGTTGTTATGGACTTGTTTTCAGCTGCATGGCTGGTTCTTTGCTGGAGGCGATGGAGTGTTATTTTTTTCTTTCACAAAAATGTCTTTTTGGCATATATTAAGCAGATTTTATACACAGAATGTCTTAAAGCCAGTAGTGACATTTCTGCTGCCAAAGCTGAATTGCTCTGAATTTGAACACCTTGTGTCTGTTTGTTTTTGTGTATGTGTGTTTGTGTGTCTCAGACATTGACGAGTGCCAGACGGGTCAGGCCGAGTGTGCCCATGGCTGCCGTAACACCAGGGGCTCCTTCGTGTGTGTATGTCATGCTGCCTATGAGCTGGGAGCAGATGGCAGGCAGTGCTATAGTGAGTTTACACTCTATAGAGACCACACAGTACAAAAACACAGTACATGTTTATTACATGGCCATTTTTTGGACTTTCATGTGTCATATACTGTGGAAATATGTAATACATACATTTCTTAGAAATATCCTCTGTATATTGTATGAATGTTTATTTGCTGCTGGTAAAAACATCTTAAAGCTTTAGGTCAGGGTTCTTACGCAGTTTGGCAAATGTGGAATTTGATTTTAGTGTGTATAAAAATATTTATTTCAAGAATTTTCTAAAAAAGTTTAGAATTTCTAAAAATAAATTAATCACACAAGCACTGATTTTTTCATGCCATTTGCAGCAGAAAAAGAGATGCCTCTACACCTGTACATCACAGTCTGCAAAACAGCTCTGTTTCAGAGCAATGCCTTTTAACCCTACCAAATCCAGGCATCTGCCACCAAATTCATCTGAAAGAAAATGCAACAATTTTAACTGCAAAGTCAAAGTGTAGGAAGAGAAAATGTGCTTGCACAGAGAATTTGACCTCTGCATTTAACCTATCCATGCACACACACACACACACACACAGTAGTGAACACTAGGGGGCAGTGAGCACACTTGCCAGTTCTATCCACGACACCCGGGGAGCAGTTTGGGGTTAGGTGCCTTGCTGAAAAGCACTTCAGTTGCGACCTGTCAATACAGGGGATCAAACTGGTCACAAGACTGGCTTCTTAACCACAAGCCCACGGCTGCTCCAAATATACAAAACATAACAAGTAACCCCATATTAAGCTTGTCTATACATTTAAGTTCTGTACTGATGAAGAAGCAGCATTTGTATTCATCCTTATTTGAAAAATTGTCTCTGCATTTAGCCCATCGTTGGTAGTGAACACACAGATATACACACTAGTGAGTCCTTTTAGCACACAGATGCTAAGGAGCAGTGAGCACACACACATACCCAAAACAGTGAACAGCCCGGGGAGCAGTTGGGGGTTAGATGCCTTGCTCAAAATAAAAAATTGTAAAGGTTTCGTTAAGTTTCTTTTTAAAAATGCAGTTTGTTTTGTGAATCCAGCCTCTGGATTGTTGTTCATGTCTTTGTGTTAGGAATTGAGATGGAGATTGTGAACAGCTGTGAGGTGAATAACGGTGGCTGCTCACATCACTGCCAGCACTCCACCAGTGGGCCAGTTTGCAGCTGTAACCAGGGATATCAGCTGGATGATGACCTGAAGACTTGTGTTGGTAAAGAAGAGTGCTTACTACTGACTACCTTTGTGTCTGAAGTTTGTTTTTACTCTGAACATTTGTATATGTGTGGTTTGTATGTCAGATCTAGACGAGTGTTTGGATGGAAGCTCCTGTTGTGAACAGGACTGCACTAATTACCCCGGAGGATATGAGTGTTACTGTGCTGCTGGTTACCGACTCAATGCTGATGGGTGCAGCTGTGATGGTGCGTTGTGCTGTGATATTCAAACTGCACACAATCTTCCCTTTGAGTTATATTGCATTTTATTCTTTATTGTATGTTTCTTCAAATTTGATCAGTTATCATATGCAGTATATATATATATATATGTATATGTATATAGACATGCACACACAGCAATCAGCCATATTAACATACATAGCTCCCTTTTACCATTTTCAGTGGTCAGGACACCTACAAGACTCCCACAGAGCAGGTATTATTTGGGTGGTGGTTCATTCTCAGCACTGCAGTGACACTGATGTGGTGGTGGTGTGTTAGTGTGTGTTGTGCTGGTATGAGTGGAGCAGAGCTGTTGGAATTTTTAAACACTATGTCCACTCATTGTCCACTCTATTAGATACATTTAGATGTAAAGTCAGAGACATTAGCTCATTTGTTACTGCACAGTTTGTTTTGATCATCCTCAAGTCCTTCATCAGTGGTCACAGGATGTTGGCAGCAGGACACTTTTGGCTGGATATTTTTGGTTTATTACAAAAATTGCCCACATCAGATTATGGCTTTAAAACTGAAGAGAAATACAGAGAAGCTGATTTTAGATGGTGTTTTTTTCTCTGAGATGGTTATTTTATATATTTGATCCTTGTTAATATGGGATAAACTCTGTCTGCAGACATAGATGAGTGTTTGGCTGATAACGGAGGATGTGATCACATGTGTCAGAACAGCGCTGGATCGTTCCAGTGTTACTGCAAACGGGGTCACCGCCTGGACGAGGATCGTCACTCCTGCCTCTGTGAGTTTACTCTGTTCCCTGATGGGCAACAGTCCAGTTTATGAAGCTGCGCTCAGTATGACCACATAGATTATAGGACAAAATAATCAGGGTTGAATGAACACATCCAGCTGGATACAAAAAGACTCTGTAAAGTGAATTCTAC
>BRDA01009185.1:35114-85114 GCA_036984385.1 Crenuchus spilurus | reverse complement strand
ATCTATCTATCCATCCATCTATCAGTCTATCTATCTGGATCTCTATCCACCCATCCATCCGTCCAGTCATCTATCCATCCATCCATCCATCAATCAATCTATCTATCTGATGCCAAACCGAGCTCAAAAACATCATATTACTTAATTAAATTACAGGGAAAGTGGAGAAGCCTCTTTTTTGTTTTAATGCTCCTAAACTGTAGAAGTCAGTCCTGCCTGTTATTGAACAGTCAAGTTTGTTAGATGCCTTTACATCAAACTTATAAAAATGTTTTTAATTTCACTTTTAATTACATTTTAATTATGGTTATGCACTGCAAAGCCTGGTTTTTCTTCTTCTGTTTTCTGTTTCTTAATTTTATATTATTTTTTTGCCCGATTTTCACGTATCTCCTTGCACAGTTTCTGAAATGCCTACACTATCCCAGCTCCAGGTTATTAAGCCTGACTGCTAGGTTTTATTATAGTAACTGAACTTTATTCTGTTGCTACCTAAACATGCCACATTATTTTATACAGTTTATTATATAACATATCATGTAAAAATGTCTTAAATAATAATACAACTAATACTTATTAATGTTTTAATCATGCCACAGTATATAATAATCAATATACAATATTTTTCCATTTTGGTCAAACTTCAGCAGTAAGTAGTTTGATGCCATTCAGACCTTTTCAGCATGTTTGATCCTAATTATTCTCAGTATGTGCTTTGAAAAAAACTGTCCAGTCATTATTCAGGAAAACTTACAGTTTCTCCAGCGTTCGGTTCATGTTGACTTGTCTTTGTTTGTAGAGTGTATCACAGGCTTCTATGGTTCTGGCTGTGAGAAGAAATGTTCCTGTCCTTCTGGATCCTCATGTGACCCTGTGACTGGTACATGCCAGCGCCAGTGTCCAGCTGGAAGGAAAGGAGAAAACTGTGAACATAGTGAGTTGAGGACTGCTAGTGTGCTGGTGTTTGAACCATTCAGATCATATTTTATAAAATATAATACTAACAGCTGTTGTGCTTACAGACTGTGAAGCTGGGAAATTTGGGATTGGCTGCTCTCAGTCATGTGACTGTTCAGGGGCTCCGTGTGACACAGTGACCGGCCAGTGCCAATGCCCAGCAGGTGTTATGGGTAGTAAATGTGAGAAAGGTGTGTTTCATTTTGCAGTCAGCTTTTAATGGCTTCATTATAGCACAAATTATAGTTCTGTAATTACAGAACAAAACTAATACTTTCATATTAGGAGTGTAATATTAATGAATATTGATAACGGTGTTGAATATTGATTATAGTCATTTTGAAGAGAAAAAAACATTATCAGAGATGTAGCTCTTTTATGGTTTATGTATTTTACTTGCATTTTTATTTATATAATAATAACAATAATAATAATAATAATAATAATAATAATATTAATAATCTTTATTTGTATTGCACCTTTCATACTTACATGCAACTCAAAGTGCTTTACAGACAATTAATAGACATTTAAAATCATAATATAATTAAAGTTAAAATAAGTTTAAAAATATAAAATATATATAAATAAATATAAATGTAATAATAATAATAATAATAATAATAATAATAATAATAAAAACATATACATTTCCAAAAGAAGTGCAGGAAGGTTTTTGAGGCTCTTTTCAGGGATGAAATGTCTCAGAGCTCCTCTGGAAGAGGACCTTTGGGTCATAGTGGCTAAAACCACCCTCTCCAATCTATAACCGGGTTTTGGGAATCACCAGTAGATTACTGTTAGAAGACCTGAGAGATCTGACTGGAACATATCTAACAATAATTTCAGTAAGATATAGAGGACAGAGGCCATGAAGGCATTTAAAAACCATCACCAGAACCTTAAAATTTATTCTAAAGCTAACAGGTAACCAGTGCAGTGGAGTGTGGGTGTAATATGATCCCCCTTTCTCTTTTGGGTCAGGAGAAATACAAGTGTAATATTTTTATTTATGGGCGGCACGGTGGCTTAGTGTTTAGCATGTTCGCCTCTCAGTGCTGAGGTCTTGTGTTCCAATCCCCAACTGGGTGGAGTTTCCATGTTCTTCCCGTGTCTGCGTGGGTTCCCTCCCACAGTCCAAAAACATGGAGGTGAGGGGGGATTGGGTACTGTAAATGATCTGTGAGTGTGTGTGCACCCAGCAATGGATTGGCGCCCTGTCCTGGGCTTAGTTGAATAGTGTAATGCCCTGCCCTGTGCCCAGTGAGGAGGTAGGGGACTATCCACGACCCTGATAAAGATTAAATGGGTGTTATAATGGATGGATGGATATTTTATTTATATACGTGTGTTATAAAGCATCCTTGAATTTGTAAATGTATTTTATAAATTATTATTATTATTATTATTATTATTATGAACTAAATTATTTATTCTTCCCTGAACAGGACTTACAGGTATGTGATGATAAATCTCTTTCTCTCTTGTACGTCCCCCTCTTGCCCCCTCCCTCTCAGAGTGCCTTGCAGGGCAGTGGGGACTGGACTGCAAGGAGATGTGTCCATTGTGTGAAAATGGAGGCATGTGTGACAAACATAATGGTACTTGCCGGTGTCCACCTGGATACATGGGCAGACTCTGTCAAAACTGTGAGTAGTGTGGACTTTACTGTCCACTCTGCATGCAGCTTAAACGTGAAGTAGTAGTTTGGTCAGAAACACAATTTATACAGTTTCACCTTACCACAAATATAGTCAGGGTACCTGGACATGTTTTCCATTAAACAAAAGCAGTCTGAGGCCAAAACAAGTTTCATTCTTTATTGTTGCAGTGAAACTATACAGCAAAGTCATTAACACGTAATGAAAATGTACTAGCACCACTGAGTATTATGTAAACTTATGGGTGGGAATTGTGTACATTTGTTTTTTTGTCCAAACCAATGCTTCAAGCTTTTTTATGTGTGTTTCTAGTATGTCCCACTGGCCGTTTTGGTCAGGGCTGCCAGTTGAAGTGTTTGTGTGAGAACAGTGGACGATGCCATCCGGTTACTGGCCGCTGTACTTGTGCTCCAGGCTGGACTGGTCACAACTGCAAGAAAGGTAAAGTTGTACAATACTGTTCAAAAGTTTGGAATGACTTTAAAAAAGTAAATAATATTTGGTGACACACAATACATATTTAAAAGATTAAGGTTTAGGAGTTAAGCAAGAGGTAACAACCATAGATGCTACCATGTGAAATGCATGGATTTATATTTACTGGTATATCAAATATAATAATGTACAATTATAATCTAGTCCTTCTAGGCACTACACCAGTAATTAAGTCATCCTGCCTGAATTTAGGAGAAGGTGACTTGATGTCTGTCATACTGTGCACATGCTTCATAAAGCCACAGTCATTTTTCAGGGAACTTATTCACCTGCTTAAACTGCAAGATGTGATATTTTTGGCATTAAAGCACACTTTGTTTTCTTTGTGTGTGCTCCCTGACAGCATGTGACGCGGGACACTGGGGTCCAGACTGTGCTAGTGCATGTGACTGTAAGAACGGTGACGGCAGCTGCGACTCAGTGACAGGCTGGTGCAGTTGTGAACCTGGTTTTACTGGAGTACGCTGTGAGCAGAGTAAGTTTCTGCCCTTTTTTATAGATATGTTTGTACTATTGGCGCTATTAGTACTATTGTACTGTTGTACTAATACAGTCAGTAATTCTTTCATGGTATATTTTCAGTGTAATTATCAGTGTAAGATCCCTGGGGACGGGCTTCTTTCTTTCAAATCGTTAATGCCAGTCATTAGCTGTGATTGTCAGCAGCTGTGACTGTTTGATTGTTGAGACTCTCTCTGTGTGGCTGTTTGCCTTTGAGGGCAGGTTTCTGCTTGATTCAGTAGTGCCAGTCTTCTATGCCTACACAGATCAGACAGTTTGAGTATTGTTTAAGACATTGCTACATTACACAGCCTGCTGTCCATTGTGTTTTCTCTATTTCACTGTACCAATTTAAACCCCAATCATGGCAAATTTTATTTTTTGTTTTCTCTTTTTCTTACTTTTTGCTGCCTTCTCTATCTGCACTTGAATTCCAACCCAGTGGCTTTTTGTTCTGGAACTATTTTGTTCTTTAAAAAAGTGTTTTTAAAGTTATCTTGATAAATATTGTTGTTTTGTAATTGTGATGTTTTAAGTGGTATCACAGTAGCAGTTCTGTATGGTAATTTGGATTCACATTACTTGCATCAATACCCTGTTGTTGCATTTTGGTAGACATCATGCACACAACCCTGAGAGAATTCAGTTCAATGCAGAATTGCACTCCTGACTCATTGTTGTGGTGGCTTTAAGCTGTATATCTCCTCTGTGTCCAAGAATGTCCTGCTGGATATTTTGGGCCAGGCTGTCGGCAGCGCTGCCAATGTGACAACCAAGCATCATGTGACCATGTGAGTGGAGCTTGTACCTGCAAGGTGGGCTGGACAGGAACATTCTGTGAAAAACGTGAGTTCAGCTTTTTTTTAAACAGTGTTTAAATACAAAATACAAACGTTAAAGGACCCCTATTCTTTCTTTGTTTTATTGTATAGTTTCCACTGTTTTCTACTTATAATATTTGTGTGATATTATGAACCATAAATGTCATTTTCTAACCTCTCTTTGATCTTTAGATTGAAATGTTCTGAAATCCAGTATCTCAAATTATTAGAATATTTCATTTTGAGTTGGAGTAAATGACTATTTAAATGGTATCAACATTACTACAAAAAGTCTTGAAATATGTCACTTTATATATAAGAAATATAAAATACATAGCAGTTTAATTTGAATTAAATTTAGTAGTAAGCTACTTTTCTGTAAAGCTGCTTTGAGATAATGCTGGCTGTAAAAAGTGCATTTGCATTGATTGATTGATTGATTGACCCAGCGTTCCCCAGCCTGCACACTTCATTTAATATAATGAAGTATTGATTAACAGAACGAGATATAGGATGATACAAATATTCCCTTCAGTGCAGCGTGAGCTTTAATCTAATTTCATTTGTTATACCCACGTCTTTTGTCAGCCTGTCCACAGGGTTTTTATGGCCTGGACTGCCAGCAGAAGTGTGTGTGTCTGAATGGTGGACGCTGTAATCACCTCAGTGGTGAATGTGTTTGTCCAGCAGGCTGGCTGGGTCCAAACTGCAACCAGAGTAAGCAAACAGTCCTAGTCTGACTTCAGAGTATCTCTTAGAAGCTATGTATTGTAAATTCCTGAAGTATTTGTATATGGTGTACAGTGGTGCTTGAAAGTTTGTGAAACCTTTAGAATTTTCTGTATTTCGGCATAAATTTGACCTAAAACATCATCAGATGTTCACACAAGTCCTAAAAGTAGATAAAGAGAACCCAGTTAAATAAATGAGACTCTTGCACATTTATTTATTGAGGAAAATGATCTAATATGACATATTTTTGAGTGGCAAAAGTTGCTTTCAGTATCTTATGTATATAACTACAACTAAACGTTTCCGGTAACTGTTCTTTAAACATTCTTTGGTAGAACGACTGTGTGTTTAGGGTCGTTGTCTTGCTGCATGACCCACCTTCTCTTGAGATTCAGTTCATGGACAGATTTCCTTTAGAATTCTCTGATATAATTCACAATTCACTGTTCTATCAATGATGACAAGCCATCCTGGCCCAGATGCAGCAAAACAGGCCCAAACCTGATACCACCACCATGTTTCACAGATGAGATAAGGTGCTCAGATGCTGGAATGCAGTGTTTTCCTTTCTCCAAATATAACACTTCATTTTAAAAAAAAGTTCTGTTTTGGTCTCATCTGTCCACAAAACATTCTTCCAGTAGACTTCTGGCTTGTCCACGTGATCTTTAGTAAACTGCAGACGAGCAGTAATGTTCTTTTTGGAGAGCAGTGACTTTCTCCTTACAACCCTGCCATGCACACCATTGTGGTTCAGTGTTCTCCTGATGGTGGACTCATGAACATTAACATTAGCCAATGTGAGAGAGGCCTTCAGTTGTTTAGAAGTTACTCTGGGGTCCTTTGTGACCTCGCTGTCTATTACACGCCTTGCTCTTGGAGTGATCTTTGTTGGTCGACACTCCTGAGGAGGGTAACAGTGGTCATGAATTTCCTCCATTTGTACACAATCTGTCTGACTGTGGATTGGTGGAGTCCAAACTCTTTAGAGATGGTTTTGTAACCTTTTCCAGCCTGATGAGCATCAACAACTCTTTTACAGAGCTCCTCAGAAATCTCCTTTGTGCCATGATACACTTCCACAAACATGTTGTGAAGATCAGACTTTGACAGATCTCTGTTCTTTAAATAAAACAAGGTGCCCACTCACACCTGATTGTCATCACATTGATTGAAAACACCTGACTCTAATTTCACCTTCAGGTTAACTGCTAATCCTAGAGGTTCACATACTTTTGTCTCTCACAAATATGTCATATTGGATCATTTTCCTCAATAAATAAATGAGGAAGTCTAATATTTTTGTCTCATTTGTTTAACTGGGTTTTAGATCATATTTATGCAGAAAAATAGAACAATTTAAAGAGTTCAGAAACTTTCAAGCACCACTGTATGTTATAAGTGTAGGGTGATGACACCTTCATATCACTCATCTTGATAACTGACATAAAACTACACTTACAGATTTTCACTTTTCAATGACAAACTTAATTCTGTTAAAAATAAGCAAACGTGTGATCTCATGCCTGGAGGACACTCACTTTTGTGGAAGTGGGGTTTGTATAAAGGCTGAGAGTCTTCATCAGTTATAAAGGCTGTTTATGATCAGAATGTAAGCACATATAACCTGACAGGTCTTTACAATTTACAGACAATGCACAATATACAGTAAACAATATACACAGTATACACAGACTATACAAGTTATATATAGACACTGTGCCTATTATTAGTTACATAACATTACATTCACATTCAGTTTATATTGCTTTGTCTTTTTTATAGCTTGTCCTGTTGGTTTTTATGGTGAAGGCTGTTCTCAGACCTGTACTTGCCAGAACAGTGTGAGCTGCCATGCAGCCAGTGGTCAGTGTGTGTGTACAGCAGGGTGGACAGGACTGAACTGCTCACAAAGTAAGAACAAGTTTCTGCCTTGCAGAGTGTGGACTTTTGCAGATAATGACACAAATGATTTGTTGAGACGTAAAAGCTGCAGTAAGTGTGTTTTTTATTCACTCAGAATGTCCCGAGGGCTGGTTCGGGGTGGGCTGCGCCCTGCGGTGTCTGTGTCAGAATGGAGGCACATGTGACCACATCAGCGGACACTGTTCTTGCTCCAGTGGCTGGACCGGTGCAGCCTGTGAACTGGGTGAGTCTCAGTGAGAGGAAGTTACTAAAAACTCCAAGTGAACAAATCTGAAAAGATTAATTCAGTAACACAACAGCGAGTTCAGCATCATAACAACAAACCAGCCGTGGATGCAGTCTGTGACTAATCCCCAAGATGCATGACAGACTTAATATGGAGACTTTCCATTGTGAGTCACTGGTAATGTCTTCCTGTTACTGTGCAAACACAGAAAAAACAGATCATAGTGGTCACTGCTGCTACTTAAGCCATTATCTTCTATATGCATGGGTTTAAATGTTAAACATGCATGACAGCCTCTTTAGCAGATGCTACTAAAAGCCTGCAGTCACTGCCTGGTGGGCAGTAAAACACACAGTAAACAAAAATGTGTCTTTGTGGGCACAAAAATGAGCATCTAATGAGTGATATGAGTTTTGTTCAAATATCGATTTATAATATATTTTAAGTGCTACAGTGCAGGATGTCCACCTGAGAGGTCAGAATAACTTAAATGTTTGCATTAAATATAATTTTTATAGGGCCCTGAGTGGCTCAGCAGACTAAGACGCTGACACTATGATCAGAGGATCGCGAGTTCGAATCCCAGTCATGCTGCTTGCCATCAACAGCCGGGGCCCAAGACAGCAAAATTGGCAGTGCTGTCTCTGGGCAGGTAGATGGCGCTCTCTCTACTTATCACTCACACATTGTAATGTCTGCTGGCTCAGGCGTCTTCTGATTGGTCTCCATTTGAAACTAGAGACCCTGCGCTTTCCTCCGAGCCTGTTGGTTCCCCAGTGACGGTGTATCAGTGGTAGTTCAAAAAGAGGAGGTGGCTGTATAACATGCAACAGAGGAGGCTTGTGCATGTCTTCACCCTCCTAGAGTCAGGGACAGTGTAAAGTGATGGGGAGAGCCACTAATGGGTTGGGTTAATTGGCAGCTACCACATTGGGAAAAGGGAGAAAATTGGGAAAAAATTCAACACACACATATATATTTCTCCATAATTCTTGCATAAAAGTTTGAAAGCCTGGAAAAGAGTGCTGGTGTATGACTTTCATGGCCACTTTATTTGTTATTTTTGTGTCTGAATAATATAATTTTTTTACAATTACAGTTTGTTAACTCGTGCTTGGACCAGTAAGACCTCATCAGTTCAGGTGGTCTAGTATAGCTCTTAGCCCTACTTGTCTGAAATGGAGATTTAAATAAATGCAGTGCTCATGGACGCTGTCAAGTTCAATCAGACACACATAATCAAATCAACAGAACATACAGAGCAACTGCAGATTCACTGAAAACAAGCTCTGACAGATTTCCAGCCCAATTCTGGAAAAATATAACCTAATAGCTTTCAGTCTGCTGTGGTCAGCAGTACTGCCCCATACTCAGGAAGCTAATTAGCTACCATGACTTTTGGTTCTGACATCATTTGTTTTGCCTCCTGCTGGTCTCTGGCAGCTCGTTAGCTCCTGTAGCAGATATTCAGTGGTGCCTGTGACCGCAGACAGTCTTCTAGACCTCCTCAAACTGTCTGCCTCATAAAACCTCTCAACTGCGCTGCCTTTCCTTCCCCACTCACCTCATAACACTACAGCTCCAGGGTGCAAATTTACTCACGTTTCAGCAGGAACAGACCAATGAATCCCAAACTACAGGAAATGCCCAATCCCACATGTCCAAGTGTAGCCAAACATGCACACCCTTCATTATTTATGAACCAGTGATACATTCAGAGACGTTGTCGTCTTTCATTCATAGAAATGTGCCTGTTGTGCATAAATGGATCTTGCATGTGGATTTGGAGCTTCCTGGGTGTTACAGTGTTTTTTTTATCACTGTATTAAAGAAGCTCCATACTGCTTTCATTGTTTGATGCACTAGACGCATTGTGCACAATTCACACCACTTTGTGAAGCTTATGATTAGAGATGCACTGATGTGGAATTTTCTTGTCTGATATGATAACAATTAGTCTGACGGTGGTCAATACTGACATCACACCAGTAATTTACATAAATTAGTTTAATTGAAATGTTTGTATTACATCATGTAGATATGTTACAGTCTTGTCTGCTGTCTGAATCCTGCAAACATCTTTCTCACAGTTTAATTCATATAGCGCCTTTTTCCAGCACACACACACACACACACACACACACACACACACACACACACACACACACACAGTTTGAGGTATAGAGGGATTAGTTGTAGGGAAGGGTCCATCTCAGGAAGCTTACTAGCATGATGTAGCATCTTGTTTTAAATGCCGAGGTTAAGTGCAGTTGTGTACAGTCACATTGGCAAAGTTGAATCTAATCTAAATTGTTTTGTCTTTGGACACACCCCTTGTTGAATATTTCATTTTACATGGCTATGTGAGTCTTCTACATACTTTTCCCAAACTTTTTCCAAATCAATACTTTTCACAGCGTATCATGGCAGGTGGTTTATTTCATGGGAGAAAAGCTCATTTTGTTATATGTGACACGATGTTCAAGGATGTGAATTTGGTGGAGTTATTTATGTAAATTATATTCTTTACATATCAAACATCAGTGTCAGCACTGAGAAATCATAATATTACAGAAAAAGAATGAAGCTCATGCTTGAACCTTATAATAAAGAGACCTGCCTGTCAGACAGAAATAAGAAAAATCTGACTGATTTGTGTCTGCCATCAGAGTGCACTGCAGGACATTTTGGGAGAGACTGTCAGCATCAGTGTGAGTGTGAGAATGGAGGCCAGTGTGATGGGCGGACTGGACAGTGTGTTTGTGGGCCGGGCTGGACTGGAGATCACTGTGAGAAAGGTAAGAGAAGTACCAGATCCTTTTAAAGATACCTCTAACATCCTTCTGAATGAAATAAAGCTCTGATCAGCCAGATTACAGACAGATTATATCACAAGCAACGCCATGTTATCTGGACACTGTGCAGCTAAAACGTGCTAGCAGCCAGTGGTTTTGTCCACTTTTATAGATAACAGTATATCATAAGAAACCATATGTGTTTGAGAATATTTAAATATATATGACATACCCAATGTCTGACATAAAGCTCCTATACAACCTGACACCAGCCTAAAATCTAGAGCGTCCAATCACAGATATTATTGTTAGCATTATTATTTTTATTATTAGTAGTAAATATAACGTAAGAAGAACATACCTCCCTTATCTGAACATGTAGATTTAGAGTAGAGAAAAGGGGATGTTTTAAATGCACAGATCTATATGTTCAGATCCCTCTTCAATAAGTTATCTAATACTAGTAAGTCTACCCCGATGCTCTTCACACTCAGCTGTTCACTGCCTTTTAACTAGGGTGACCAGACGTCCTCTTTTTCACCATCTTACATCTGGTCAGTCTATTTTAACTCCTTGTCTACACTACAGTCATAGCCGTAAAAAACAAACATTTAATGTAACACATTTTGAGTGTATAACTGTGGTGTTAAAACCATAAGGAGTTAAAAGGTGTTTTAAATGCAAAGAAAAGGAATAAGGGAGGTATGTTCTTCTTACGTTATATTTACTACTAATAATAATTCTAACAATAATATCTGTGATTGGACGCTCTAGATTTTAGGCTGGTGTCAGGTGGTATAGGGAGCTTTATGTCAAACATTGGGATGGAGATTTTTGGGGACCTGGCAACCCTGCTGTTGCTAACGCACATACGCTCCCCATCGTCTATGTAAATCCACCATTTACTAAGTAATCCTGCAAAGTCCGTAAAACATAAATGACTTCTTTTAAACAAACAATTAAACATACATTTAATAAACCAATAAAGTGCAAAAGTTTTCATCCTTCACTAAAAACGACTCTGATTCAATGAATTCAATTAAACTGACGTGCTCATGCGCATGCGCGGTACAAATCGAAGCGAGCGTGAGCGTGCAGATCAGAAATGTTGAGCGCGCGGGAGAGCAGTGTTGAGCGCGCGCGAGGGCAGTGTTGAGCGCGCGCGAGGGCAGTGTTGAGCGCGCGCGAGGGCAGTGTTGAGCGCGCGGGAGGGCAGTGTTGAGCGCGCGGGAGGGCAGTGTTGAGCGCAGGAGGGCAGTGTTGAGCGCGGGAGGGCAGTGTTGAGCGCGCGGGAGAGAGACTTGTATACACTATTGAGTTCATGTGCATGCAAAACTCTTCTTGCTCGCTCAAAACATCGCGCACGCGCGCTCAGAATTGTGGCACAAATATAACGCCATACTGCAGCGCATCTGGTGTGACACAGGAAGAGAGAGGTCGGGTGTGTGCGAGGTGGTGGCTCATTTCAGGGCATTGTTTTTAATAGCTCAGGTTTTCAAAAGATCATTTCAAACCGACCTCAGTAAAATGTTAATAATAATAATAATAATAATAATTAAAAAACCCCGAAGTTTCAAAAGGGCACTTTCCTTGATAAAGGGCAGAGTTGGTGGTGCTTTATGTCTATGTCTGCACGCCTATGTGTATATATATATATATATATATATATGTAGTTTACAGGGACGTCTGTACAATAGGGGCAGATGTCGCTGTGGAGCAGTGTGTGACATACTCAAAAAATTTGTTTACTTTTATTTTATTTAAATTATTTTCTAACATTGTTGTGTATTTGTCTTATTTGCAGTAGTGTCCAATATATATAAAATATTTCTGTACAGGTTGTGTAAGGTCAAGTCTTCATTTAGTTAGTGTATGTGGGGCCGGCCTGTCAGTGTTTGTTTAAGCAAGTGAGCATTTGAAAACACTGCGTATGTGCAACACATTTTCAATAATGAGCTACGGACCACGGTTATCCTGGGCCCATGGTGGGAGCAGCCAATAAAAAATGAGCAAGCTTATGTGAATATCATTTACGGCTACGCAGCTTGTCACTGATAAACATCAGTCATCTGTTAGCTGCTGCTAGTGAGGCAATATACTGAATCACGTCGTCAATTTATTCAAAGTTAACAGTTAGATAACACACAGACAGTCATCTTACCTCAGTAAAAGGTTTATTTTCTTTATTCATGACTGGAATGGATTGTATTTAAGTTCCTTTGGACACAGTAGCTAAAGTAAAAGCAACGGAATATCACTGGTAAGTAAATCTCCCGACAGGGGATGCATCTCACAGCGGGGTGCTGAATTCAACACAACCCTGGATTTTGCTTTTTGTAATTTCATTGATGTGCATCTGTGGTTAAATTAATTGAGTGAGTAGGTTTGTGTGTAGTTTCACTGATGAGTGGAATCCTGCCCACATAATTTATTGTGCCCCACCTGGCTTTCTATTCTAGAGACGCCACCGGTAGTTTGTGGCTTGATTAAGCAGTTAGCATGATGCTAATTAGTGAAGGTGCACACTCATTGACCTCTTGCACTCAGAGGAATTTGACCTCCACATTTAACCCATTCCTGCAGAGAGGCCGTCACACACTAGTGAACACACACTAACCCTGTGCAGAAGCTTCTGTTACTTGTTAGATACATCAGTCGTGTAGCAGTGCGTGATGTCAGACTGCGTTTGAAGTTGCTATGTAACTGATTTCTCACCAAACTAAAGTAAAAAGTCAATCTTATGCTTTGTGTGTGTTAGTGTGTGTGTCGGGGCGTTTTGGGCTGGGCTGTGAGGAGCAGTGTCATTGTGAGCACGGAGCTCCCTGCCACCATGTGACCGGTACCTGCATGTGTCCTGCTGGTTGGAGAGGGACTCACTGTGATAAAGGTCAGTTCATTTGTTATTTAACTTACAGGAACCGTTTCAGTCACTGTTTTACTTTTCAGTTCAGACTGTTTAGTAGCTAATATGAGCTGTTCAGCACCTCCTTAAAAACAAGTTAAAAACAAGTTCAGTTTTAAGTTATTAGTGCAAGAAACTGAAGTCAATGCCAACATACAGACTCCTTAGGGATTGATTTAAGGAGATACATACACATTATACTTATATAGCGCCTTTCTAGACACCCAAGGACGCTTTACAATCAACACACTTCATATATACACACCGGTGAGAAGCGGCAGCCAGTCACGCACAGCGTACTCTCAACCGGAAGCGACCGTCCACCTGGAGGTGCATCAAGCACTAGGGGATCACCCAGAACAGAGTGCCAACCATATCTGGGCATACATACATACACACATTCATACACATACATACACACCAGGGTAATTTTAGAGTATCCAATTCACCTGATCTCCATGTTTTTGGACTGTGGGAGGAAACCGGAGACCCCGGAGGAAACCCACGCAGACACAGGGAGAACATGGAAACTCCGCTCAGATGGGGACTCGAACCCAAGACCTCAGTGCTGAGAGGCGAACGTACTAACCACTAAGCCACCGTGCCAACCATGTATGTATGTGTATGTATGTATGTACTATGATCAGAGGATTGCGAGTTCGAATCCCGGTCATGCTGCTTCCCATCAGGGCCCAACAGAGCAAAACTGGCCATGCTCTCTCCGGGCTGGTACGATGGCACACTCACCCCAGCACTGCTAAGTAATGTTGGCTGGCTCAGGTGTCTGCCAGGCTATCCATCAGAACTGGGGAGCGAACTGCCCGTTGGCTGCCTGGGTGCGATGTATTGGCAGGAAAAGAGGCGGAGCTTGACTTCACATGCATAAGAGGAGGCGTGTGTTAGTCTGCACCTTTCTAGAGTCAGAAACATTACAAGTGATAGGGAGAGTCAAGGAATTGGCGACTGGCAACACATTTAGGAGAAAATCAGGATAAAAAGAATAAAAAATAATATATGATTCTTATGATCTCTCGTTCAGCATGCTTGCCTGGCACATTTGGTGAGGCTTGTGCCGAGCTGTGCACCTGTTCCCATGGCACTTCCTGTCACCACATTACTGGAGAGTGTGGCTGTCCACCTGGATACACTGGAAACGGCTGTGAGCAGAGTGAGAGTCCAGCTGAGAATGAATTTAACTCAGTAATAAAGTATTACAGCATTTTAAATGTGATGTCTCTTAAAATAGACACGTTAGGCACTTTTTTAGGTTAATTTCATTGCTTTACATTTTCATTGTGGCTGATCCTGACTTACTGTTGTCTTGTAGTGATTAATACTATACTCACTGCTTTGGTTATTATGACACATTGTAATGTTTTTGTAGCTTGTTTGCCTGGCACCTTCGGACTCAACTGTAATCAGGTGTGTCAGTGCTCTGAGAGGAATCAGTTGTGCCACCCGGTGTCAGGAGAGTGTTACTGCGCCCCAGGATTCAGAGGACTGAAGTGTGATCTTGGTAAGAACAGCCCATCATATCCAGATATGTTTTGTGTGTAAATATAATTTAATATCTTCTCGTTTGTGCTTCATTTCTAGCGTGTGATAGGGGGCGCTATGGTCCAGACTGTGAGAGAGAGTGCCGTTGTCTGAATGGTGGGCTGTGTGAGGCAGCTACGGGTACCTGTGAATGTCCACCAGGCTTTATAGGAGCTCAGTGCAACATCAGTAAGTGACTGAGCTCATTTACATGTAATAACGTGTTTATTTATAACATGAGCTATATTCTCTATTCCTGCAGCTTTAACAGAAAGATTGTGTCTGTGATCTGGTTGATACATTTACATGCACGTGAGTCAGATGAAGGAAAACTCGCAGTAATCAGATTTCTGCTTTACAACCAGCTGATAAACTCAGAGAAAATAATCAAGTTAACATTTAACATATAAGACACTGACACAATGACCAGAGGATCTGAGTTTGAATCCCGGTCATGCTGTTTGCCATCAACAGCCGGGGCCCAAGAGAGCAAAAATTGGCAGTGCTCTCTCTGGGTGGGTAGATGGCGCTCTCTCTCTCCATCACTCTCACATTGCAATGTCTGCTGGCTCAGGCATCTACTGATTGGTCCATTCGAAGCTGGGAATCCTGCGCTTTCCTCTGAGCGCGTTAGGCTCCCCAGTGACGATGTATCAGCGGTAGTTCAAACAGAGGTGGTGGCTGTATCACACACAGCGGAGGAGGCTTGTGCTTGACTTCACCCTCCTAGAGTCAGGGACAGTGCAAAGTGATGTGGAGAGGCCTAACGGAGGGGATGGGCTAATTAGCTACTACTACATTGGGAAAGGGATAAAAATGGGCAAAAAATTTACATTCTGACATGAAATTAAGCTTTTTCTAAACACAGACATTTTGTTTATTTGTTTGGTTTGTTTTTATCAGCAAAGTTTATAAAAATGTCTCTGGTTCGGTTTTCTACCATCTTCTCAGCCATGTAGATGTTTTCAGCGTCGCTCCAAAAGTGTTTTGTTGTTGTTTTAAGCTCTGATCGCTGTTTCTGGGACACTTCTCTGTTTTCACATGTGCTCAGAAAAAACTGTGACTGAGGACAAAACCCACAGAAATCAGAGTAGAGACTACATGCACTGAGAACATCCATTACTGAGCTCAACTCCAGCTCAGATTTCTTAATCAGGTTTATCTTCTACAGTCTAAGAAATCAAGAGTGTGCTGTTTATGTGGCCATTTGAATAATCACATACCTGCAGAAATCCTGTTAGGATTGGATTATTGTGTGTGTGTGTGTGTGTGTGTGTGTGTGTGTGTGTGTGCACTCCTCTGACTTTTTAAAGGAACATTTTCATTGTTTATTTCATGGCTGTTTTGTCTTATTTTTGAAGCACACTTTCATTTCTGCAGTTTCTAAAATGGTTCAGTTCTAAACACTACATGTTAAAGAAAATGACAGCAAAAATATTCTTAATCTTTAACTTTATGAATGTCTGGAGCCTCTTAGGTCACTTGTTCTTATTTTAGTCCTCCATACTGATTCAGATTTCAGAAGTTTTTAGACATCATCACTGTTTTCTTCTGTCTCTGGCAGAGGAATGTGAGTAAAGTCATAGTTATAGTATATATGAGTCTATTAGGGTGGTTAAAAATCAAAACTATTTCCAAAAAATCTAACTATTTTAATCTACTACTGGAATTAAAAGTGTGGTGAAAAAAATGTTGAAAATGACTTAATATTTAGGGTTTTTAGACTCAATGCAAGCAAAGTGTCTCATATAAGTGATTATTAGCACTTTATACAAACATCATAACAAAAAGTACAGAAACCAACAACAAACCATTTTATTACCAACTAAACTGTTGAGCTGCTCACTATGACTGACTATGTGAGTCATCAACAGCATCACAAACACTTCTTCTGTAATTCAACATGTGTGATGCAATGAATTATGTAGTAATTATTATAATTATTAATAATATTTAATTAAATATTTAATATTAAAGCATAAAAACAGAAAAAGTAAATGTTGAAGTTACAGTAAGTAAACTAAACACAAACTAAGCAGCAGTGTTTACAGTCACTGAGCTTCTGTTAGTAAAAGTTACATTTACAATAAATCAGATTTGATTTGATTGAGCATCGACCACAAATATCAGCTTATCTTAATAAAAAATTACACATTTACTTTTACACAGAAGTAGCATCAAATGGAAGTGTGGGAGGAAAGAGATAATGTCATGTATACCCTGGACAACCTACAGTACATAGTATAATCAGAATATGAGCTATGAAGGTAAATACATTAAAAATATAAAATATTGACATTAAAATAAGCTTAATTCACTCAGTAAGGAAGGTTATGAAGCATGTAGTTCTTTAGGAGCCACGTTTAGACTGTATCTGTGAAAACTGGAGTATTGAGAATGATGGAGGTTAAGAGATGGAGGTTCTGAGGGAGGAGAATCATCATCAAATCTCTGTATATCTAGTAGGAGTGTCCCAATATGAGTATGAATGTTTTTCCCTTAAATTGGTGTAGATATGCACAGTGAATCAATTAGATTTTATTATTTAAAAATATGGCACTATATTTAAACATTTGTACTATAAATGAAAGGTAAGTTGGAAACGTTTCCATGGCAGCGTTTACTTTTTTAATGATTTAGTTAATAATACTTTCGCTGGAACAACACAGATTGGCTTGTTCCTTCAGTGAAAGAGTTAACTAACTTCTGTTTCGTGCAGCATGCCCAGCTGGCCGCTATGGGCAGGATTGTGCCCGCGTGGCCCTTTGTGGTGACGGGGCAAAGAGCGACCCAGTGACGGGGAGATGTGTGTGTGCCCCTGGGCTCCATGGAGAAGACTGTGGACAAGGTCAGCTGAGTGTCAGAGGAAAAAAAACACACATGGAACAAATGTTATAGTGTGTTATGAGACGAGATGAGATGACCGTGTCAGACATGTATGTCTCTGTGTGCACTCAGGCTGTGCTCCGGGTTGGTACGGCGCAGACTGTTCTCAGCGCTGTAACTGCAGTAATGGAGGCCTGTGTGATTCTGTCTCTGGGAACTGCACATGTGGACTGGGCTTCACTGGACTCCACTGTGAGAAAGGTCAGCCATTGTTATAATTCACTCTTTTGTGTTTAACCAATTACAAATTGTGCCACACACGTCTGAAGATAAACTGCAGAACTGCAGTAAATAAGATCTACCAGCTTCTTACTATTCCATGTTCTAGACTTTGTTGCCTAGACAGTATTTAAACATTCATACATTGTGTGATCTGATTCAAAATATCATTGTAATTCAGTCTTTAGTCTTATGGGGACTGTATTAGTTCATCAGGACGTCAGTAATGACACATTTTACGTCTCAGCACTGAAACTCCTGCATCAATGAATCAAATCAAAATGTATTTATATAGCGCTTTTTACAACGGGCGTTGTCACGAAGCAGCTTTACATAATTAGTATCAATCTGAATCTAAGCCCGATGTGAGCAAGCCGAAGGCAACAGTGGCAAGGGAAAACTCCCTCAAGGCAGAAACCTTGGGAGGAACCAGACTCACAAAGGGGATCCATCATCCTCTGATCAAACTACTGATACAGATTTACATCCTTAGTTAAATCTGGACGACTTCTAAATCTGCATCTGGACGACTTTAAAATACACAACCTCCCTCCTGTAGTGCTTTTAATCAAACCCAGATGTGTCATAAGATCATATTCATTATTTATTCTCTTTATTACCCTTAAGTGCCCAGTGCGAGGATATGTAATCTCACCATAATCCTAAAGTTAACCAGATGGATGGATGGATATTGATTGTCTATTGTATTATGTTATCAGTGTGAATATAAAGTTATTTACAGTAACATCATTGTAATAAGCCTCACTTTCCTCAACTTAATACTGTCCCATGTAGAGATTTTTGAGTCATTCTGGGAAAAGCAGAAAATACAAAAACATCTAAATCAGATCACAGAGGAGCTCCTGTAAAGGAATAAATTAAACCAAGACAACATGTGTACAATCTGAAGAGAGCTGTTGGGATGTAAAGACTGTGGGGAAGGTCAGCTGTTAATGTTAAACCAGTTACTAATTGTAGCAGAAACATGGAGAGGAAAGACTGCTTGAGCTGCTGAAATGAGACTGAATGATCACATAAGAACTCAAACTTTTGGGTTATTTCTGCAGGAATGCTGGTGTAACTGTTTGTAATGTGTGTGTGTGTGTTGCAGAATGCCCTGAGGGATGGTATGGTCCAAACTGTGTGCTGGAATGTGTGTGTCAGCACAACAGCACTTGTGACAGAGTGACAGGAACCTGCCGCTGTGAGCCGGGTTACTACGGGCATCGCTGTGAGCATGGTACGAGCCTCTCACTTTCTAACCCTCAGGCGTGATCTTAATCATATGTCTCCATAGTAGTTCTCTCTTCATTCCTCTTCAGGAAGGTGTGTTTTTTGTATCACAGCTTGTCCCACAGGTCTGTATGGTCCTCAGTGTCAGCACAACTGTGACTGTGTGAATGGAGCTTCATGCCACCCGAGTACCGGCCACTGCATGTGCCCTGCAGGACACACGGGACTGCGCTGCGAGACAGGTCACACAAGCCTGGATTCTTTAAAATTAATCATTATTTCTGAGCAGACTATTAATTAATCTTCCAGTTTAAAAGCTAAGGATGTGAATAAAGTGACTCAGTTAATCAGTTATGCTGCAAATATAAGACACGTAGATTCCAGGTGTGGACAGTAATGTATGGTGTCAGCTTAGCTCAGCTTAAGCGTAAATGTTAAACAGGTAAACGTAAGTTTTAAGTATCGTAGACGTAAATGTAAATCTGTAAATTAAACTGTAAAATCGTAAATTAAAAACAATCAAAAATATTGGTTGTAAATGTAATAATTACAGTTTTGCTTCTCATTTTTATTTTTCACTTCCCAAATTATGTTTACATTCACAAATCATGGTTACTTTTTCGCCGGGGGTCATATACTAGACACTCATATACTAGAGAGACAGGATATTACATCACTTCAGGTGACAAAACAGTAGAAGAAGCCACTGCAATGGGAGACAATCATTTATCGGAGGAAGTATATTTTATTATTTACACCTTTTTGAAGACTGAGAGATCAAATTTAATTTGCATCTTAAATTACCTGAATAATTCTTCTTCTACTGTTTGGTGGGGTTTGTTTTTGGCTGTAGTGATGTTGTAATATCCTGTCCCTCTAGCCAATGAACGTTGAACGCACCCCCGCTTCAAAAAAGGGTCAGAAATAATTTTTCTAAACCGTAATTTGTGAATTGTAAGCGTAACTTGATAAGTGAAAAAAAAAAATTAGAAGCGAAACTGTAAGTATTACATTTACAACCAGTATTTTCTGTTTATGATTGTTTTTAATTTACGATTTTAGTTTTACATTTACGATATTTAAAACTTAGTTTACCTGTTATATGTTTACGCTTAAGCTGAGCCTGTTTTGATGCCATAGTAATGATTTTTGCATATTCATTGCAGTCATAATTGATTGGCTTTGTATTCAAGTAACACAAAACATTATTTTTCAGATTGTGAACAGGGCATGTTTGGTCAGAACTGCTCTCAGTCATGTGACTGTGCAGAGGAGACGCCGTGTGACCCAGTGAGTGGCAGGTGTCTGTGTTCTTCAGGAAAGACTGGGGTCAGGTGTGACAGCAGTAAGTCCACATATATACCTTTCACATACAGGCACAGCAGTTTCCCCTCAGGTCATTTTTCTCCTTTTCATCATCATCTTCTCCTGATCCTCTTGTGTGTGTGTGTGTGTGTGTGTTAGACTGTAGAGTGAACCAGTTTGGGCCAGATTGTGCGCTAAGCTGTGAGTGTGAGAATGGAGCGGACTGTAATAGCCAGAACGGACGCTGCACATGTCTGAACGGATGGATTGGCCTCAAGTGTACAGAAGGTAACGTCTGCTGGTATTTTTGCTTTGAGGTAAAAAACAGTAAGTTACATTTTCAACAGACCCCTAAAATATACAAAAAATCTGAGCTGGACATTCATCTTAGTAGAAGTCAGCTTAAACACGTCCTCCTGTGACTTCGTTCATTCCTCAAAATATTCCATTTTCTGTCCTCCAGTTCTCAGCTGTTTAAAATGACTCTGCCGTTTCCTTCTGTGGGACGTTTGCTTGGAAATGGCGACTATAAAATAATTTTTGGGCAGATAACCTTCTAAATGTACGTTATGTTAATGTCCCGCAGAAGAAGTCTTGCAGAGCATGCTGCTCGCTTTAAGCAAAAACATCTTCAGCCAAGACTCATTGCTGAGTTGCTGCCCATCAGTCACTGAGAAACACTATTAGCCTGAGTGCGTCTGCTCCAAGCAGACAATGTGGAGCTGTAGAGCTTAACTTAAATGGACACTCAGGCTGAGGAAAGGAAAAAAAAAAAAAAACTAACCCTCCTCAGTTTATATGAGTAAAACGTGCTTCTGAGGATTATTTAAATGACCAATGTTGAAAAAATAAAACCACATACTGATAAGAACCTGAATATTGTATAGCAGCATTATACAGTAGCTTTATGTGTCGTCTTCATGGGGAGAACAGATATCTCAAGCAACAAAAATAATTTTAAGATAAGAAGCTGAAACAAAATGACCAAGATTACCTAAGCCTAGCTTCTTTTATCTGAATATTACATTAACACCTGATATACTGAGCAGATAGGCTGGTATTCAGGATTAGTTGGAACTGCAGGAGTGGCTATATTAAGCATCTGAGAAATGCATGCTGGGTAATGCAGTGAGAGAACACTGATAAACAGAAACATGAAAATGATACCAAATAATGAATTCTGATCAGGAGTTTAGTGCAGAATATGTCATAACAACAAAAACATTGATGGTCCACCCAACAATAATTAGGTTCTGTAGAACTTATTCTTGAATTTCCCCTCAGGGATCAATAAAGTATCTATCTTGACCTAACACTGTCAGACTAACAAACACTAGAACTCAATAGTCACCTAAATAGCCCAGTCATTTCTGTAAAAATACAAACTCATGCTGCCTGTAGTGGCTGACTGAGTTTTTATTGTTATAGCACACAGTAAGTCAAACTGATAACCACATTGCTGCTCACTGCTCCATGATAGCTTATTCAGCATTTGGATGCATTTTAGACACAATTGGATTATTTAGGAAAGTTCTAGTTGGTTAGTAACATCAGCCTGACAGCTCGAAATCTGGATTTCAGATGACTTATTGTCTGATTCTGGGGTTAAGTGCAAAACTAGTTACGGTTATGAGAGTGAGATGCATTGTTTAAAGTGACTGGTTCTATCTTTCACAGGTGGATCTCCACAGTTCAGCAGCGAGAACAGACAGAACCAAACGCATCACAACTCATTATAGCTCTGATTCCAAACTGCTCCAGAGACTAAAGCAGAAAGGGCAATATTTGCAGTTACAGTGACTGACCCTTTCTCTGGAGTACAGACTTCTGATTCTGCTACATGAACAGAACAGTGACTGAAAACACTTGTAAACTCTCAGAGGAGGACAAAACAATTCTTTATGTTTGTACAGCGAGTGGCATCAAGAAAGACAGAACTCTTTGGCTTCCTGGTGAAGCCACTGGCTGGTTTCCTGTAAAACAACAACAAAAAAAATAACCGCAAGTGCTAATGACCTCAGAGTACACAGATGTCCCCATGTTCCAGAGGTGCTGTTAAAAGACACACAGCATTTTACCCATTACAGGAGACAGCCAGGACTGATGAGTGATCAACAATTCACGTTATGTTGCCTATGAAAGACATAAATCTGATGTACGGGTCTTTTTACAAGGTTAACAAGAAAGCAGAAGTTCCTTCACTAATGTGCTGCTGTAAACATACTTCAGTATCAGTGGGTCCATCATGTTTTAAAGCATTTCCATTTGTTCACTTGAAGTCCACATTGTGAGTTTGATAGATATAATAGACTTTAACTGCATTTCTGACTGCAAAGTGTCAAACTGGTAATGTGGAGACATCAAATAGCAAATGGCCAATGACATCACAAAACCTTGTCTCTGAAATGGTCACTTAACGAGAGAAAGAAAAAAAAAAAGCTTTTTGAAAAATGGAAGTCAATGCAATAAGATTTTGTTTCAAGTAATTGTGGAACATTTCTTTTGGTCCATTGTTCATGAAATGCGGACACTCTGACGTATGCAAAAAGTGAAAAAACAAGTCGAGATACAGTTTTTGTTCTGACAGCAAATGTTACACAGCTTTAGATTTAGGGTCTTTCAAATGTCTTCAGCCATTCTTGGAGAATGGATCTCTTGGGGAAAAACGTTAACATACCAAAACAATGACACTTAGACAAGTGAATTATTCTGCATTAACAACTTTAAATTGCTGTTACTTTTGGGACCTTCTCGTGTGAATGCTATGAAGTTTTGAATTTTGTAAATGAAGTGCCTTTTTAATTTACACGGTGCTATTTTGCCTTGCTCGGTACACTCTATTTAGAACAGGACATTTCATTGCTTTTATGAATTTATGATCAGGAAGGAATGCAACAACCTTTGTTATAGCCACCAGCTTTTGTACATTACTCAACCTCACACACTTTGCCATTTTTGTTTTTGGTATAAAACATTTTTGATGTATTTATATATGGTGAACATGTACATTTCCTAAGAATTCTATATTGATGCAAATAAAAGCAAATGTTTTTTAACTATTCCTACATCTCTGTTCATGGTGGAGTATAAGAAAAAAAAAGTTTGCATTTGCAATATTTTGTGCTGTTTACCTCATTTCAAAATTTCTTTCATTGCAACAAACACAAGACAAAACGGTTCATTTTCATGATCATTTTTATAATCTCCATTTCATAGATACTGAAGCTGTACATGTCTAAATTCAGATTCAAGCACAATGCAGTTAGCAATGCCTGTCAATGAAAATAATAAAAAAGAGAAAAAAAGGCCAAAGTGATCACAACCATTTATATGTATATATGTACAAAGGTCAAACTATATACAGATATCTGTCTCACATACAGTATCTCTCCACACAGTGTGGAAATGTAAGCTTGCCATTGTATACATTTTACAGAGTTCTTCAAAATGCATATTCAGTGCAAATAATTGCTCATCGTTGTTGTCGTCACCACCTCCACCACCACCATGTCGATATCAAATCAGGGCAACGAAGAATGGTAAAAAAATAAAATTATTTTTCTCGCCCTTATCCTAAAATACTGAACATAAAAAATATTCTCTCAGGAAATAAAGAATGATAAATAAATCACTCATCCTGTATCTACAGGTCTGATTTGATTCAGGGAATCAGCACTGTTATACTGTGGCATTAAGTAATACAATATTAACATGAGAGGTGAATAAAGCCATGCTCTCAAAGACCACTCCTACTATATGAACATAAAAAAGGTCTTCTGCGTAGAAACGTTAAAGTACCATAATGGGAAATACTGTCCGGTCTCAGTTTAGCTTTGGGAGACAAGAACACTATTAGCACTATACTTGCCTTGAGTCAACTGCAAGCTAGTACCATTTGAACCTCACAGCCAATGCACACTGATATGTTTTTACATGTAGTCCTAACTGAACAACCAAATGTAGGCGCTAGAGCACTACAAACATCTTAAGTGTTGAACTAATTTTTCACTGCAGACAACAAACAGTAATGCCCTTCCTTCCTGAGAAAATCTCTTAGACAGAAACAGGGCGACATCATAAAAGCATCTAATAAACAAGACAAACAGCAGACTGCCTCCACAAATTAAAAACAGAAGTTAATTCAAAGCCAATACGTAACGATCAGGACCCTGCGATTCAGTAAGTTCATTTAGCTTTTCCTAATTCAAATGAAAGCAGCTACAAACAGTAGTATACCATAGCTACTGTATGGAGCACACAGTGATGTTTACCGTCTTTGACGATGATCACTAACTAACTAACCAACATTAAAAATGAAGCCTAAAATCTTAACCTAACCTAATATTTATAGTACTAGCCTTTCAAACAGATCTACTCATCATCGAAATGAACTTCATTTGACACACCTATTGAAGGACTTATCCATTAAACTGAATCAATTCGGCTTCTGAAGATCTTTTACTGTACATATTTTCTTTTTGGTAAGAACATACAGTGATTGAAGAAAAAAAAAGGATGAAATTATCTGATAAAATAACGGATAAAGTGCAAATCGTTCAGAAACTGAACATGAAGGACTAACTGCATTGGTATCACATAAGAAGGAATGAGCTGCTCAGGTAAACATTTTGTAAGTTCACTGCACAAAATCATGAAAAGATGACATTTCCCACTGACTGAAGTCTGAACGGAACATAAACGTTTACATTAAAGTCCTAATCCAACACAGAACTAGTAGTTGCCCATCTTACAACACTGATACACGAATGCACTCAATGAAACACAGCTTTACTACTGAACTGATGATCTGACACTGAAGATTTGTCATTAAAAGTTTTCCTCCATCAAGAAGAGAGTAAATATTTCCCTCAATCTTAAGTAGCATTACACGTTTGTTTGCTAATAAACGCCCTAATATGTGTGGACCGTTCCTCCAGTGTATCAGTAATGGCTGAGGGTATCACATGCTTGGACAGAATGACCTCATGCAACTCCCTTGTGCTTGTGAGGGTATAGGTCAAGGTTTGAGAAAGATTAAATGCATGGGTCATTGGTCTCTTTCCTTCTAATTTGTCATCTGATTGCTCGTTATGATAATGTGATTAACTTCCCTTTAGAAAAGATCTAATGACTGCGTATCATTCTAACATAGGGTGCTTAATGTATATATGTACTTATACAGCTATGCAGCTTGAAAAAGACAATATACAAGTGAAAGGAGAGATGGCGTAGCATAGGTAAAAGCCAGGAAGTACATGCTGTTGATGATATTTTCACCTCCAGAGATGCGGCGAGAAATGTTGCAGGTGGAAGTTGGATATATCTTTGGCTTTAGCCACATGTAATGTCACTGGTCCTTAACAGTAATGTCCAGTGTCCAGAAGTGAGACATTTAGACAGTGAAGATTCTGCCTCCTGACCACGCAAAACGAACGCATGCTCTGCTTCTCGCACACTCTCATGCACTCATACATATACGCACACACACTAGCAGTCCCTGAGCTGCTGACACAAACCAGTCTATGCTCCTGTTAGGGCGGCAAGCTAATGCCATTGAACAGTCTGTGCAATTATTGGCTACAAACATCCGCCAATTGCCAGCGTGCGCTCAAATGTCCAGAGGCGACATTAACTGCAGGACTGCTGCGACTCTTCCTACTCTGGCACAGCATCAGGAAGCCAATTTTTCTTTTATTCCTGTATGGTTAAAATATCCAGAGATTTAGTTAACTGAACAGACAAGGCAATGCTTAAAAATGTATGTCTGTCATTAAGGAGGCTCAAATAATAATTAACCTCTTTAAAATGACCAGAGCACACATTAAACCCACCTAGAATTATCCATCAAAATCTAAAACTACCCCATTAAATACTTCTAAGGGTCCATGCTTCATCAACTACATTCCTTACATGTTTCAAAGCAGCTGGTGAATAATTTACAGCAGTTAATGTGCTTTAAACATAAAAAATGAATAACGTAACTGTAATGTATGAGGTTAAATCACCTGAAAAATGATTCTCAGTGAAAGATTTTCATGGATCTAGAAGGGTTTTGTGTGCCAGAAGCAGAAGTCTCCTGCTGTCAGTTCCAGCAGATCTAAAGCAGCCATGTCTGCAGAAATGCCTCCGTTTAACTGTGTTATCTCTTGTTGGTCCTGATGGGAAAGCACTGCTGATCTCTTTTGGAGCTTTGACTGTGTTATAAGGCCAGTCAGCAAGGAACAGACACTAAGACAATGCCCTGTACTAAGAAAAGGAAAAGCAACACTGATTATGCTATTATTATTATTATTATTATTATTATTATTTTTCCCCTCCTCACATATAACACCAGTGCCTCCCATAGCCACTCCCTCAGACATACTCCTAAAGTGCTGATTGGCTCATCTGCGAAGGGGGAATGTGCAATCATGGCGCAGACGACACAGTGAAAGGTTTTTGTGGGGGGGTTGACGATGCACTTGACGTCCGTAAAGGAGCAAACAAACCTTATGAGTGGCTATGAGAGATGTGCAACGAATCTGAATTGATTACCTATATTAACTTATGCTCTGCTTTTAGTCAAATATGCATTCAGTATCAAAATAAGACTTTAAAAAGCAAAGAAGAACAGAATATTTCCGACAGCCAAAGCAAGCGTGTGCTATTTTTTTTTTTTTTTTCCTCATGTTAACTTCAGCTTAATTTTTTTTTTTTTCTGCAGAGTTGAATGTATAACAGTTTACTCTTTGAGCTCATATCCTCAGATAGCCGGGCTCTTTCCTTTTGTCTGTGAATATGACTTACTCTCTAGTTTTTTCCCCTCTTTTTTCTTTTTTTGTAATCATTTTTTTATTTGTCTTGCCCTGTATTTTTCTAAAAGGCTTCCCCTCCAGGGTTGGGGGGGATGGGGGGAGGGGGGTGCCTGCCAGTCTCATGCGCTGCTTACTCATTCAGTAAAAGCTCAAGCAAACAGAGGAACAGGCAAAGGTCAGTGCAGGATAGCCCCTGGTCTCCACACGCACTAGGAGCGGTAGTCCTTTTTACTGTAGGGTTTGTTGCCCAGTATGCTGTCCACCTCGTGCACAATGGAGGAGGATAATTTTGGGAGGACCTGCAAAGGAGACACAGTGCAGTTAAATAAGTGATGCACACGTTTCTTGGCTGAAAACCCAAAACCTTTTTCAGCTGAATTTATTGCCTAAATGACTTGTTTTTTTTTGGGTAAACTTTATCTACATACATTTTCATTATTGTAAAGCCAATCAAGTTATTGTTTTTGATTTTAGTGTTTGGGTTCTATTTACAGTGAGTTGCTTTGTATGACTGATCACAGAAGGCCAAGGTAATGGTGCCTGCTGTTAAAAGTTTCATATATACACTTGCATGTCTATTCATTCTTATTAAACAGTACTACTAAAGCTGTTTAGAGCTGTCATATATCTGTCAGTATTGTGCCATTTGTTGTGGCCATGTTTAAGACTGAAATGCTGCATTTCTAATACAGCCACTAGGGGGAGTGTGTCAGCCAATATATAGCTGCACAGGTAAGATGTATGGTTCACTGCAGACACTTGGATGGCTTTTAACTTACATCAAAATTGATCTTTCACAACCCTAAACATCTTAAACCTCAAGCTCAACCCAAAAACCTAAACCACACATCCAATCCTAATGATTACTTTGATCAATGATTACTTTAACATTAACCAAAGTCCAAAGCTTTGTAGTTCTACAATTACAGACTGCAGTTCATGTGATTCTCTAAATACTGTTAGCCTCTTTCATGCTGTGTTTTAATGGTTAAGACCACCACAGAGCGGGTGTTACTTGGGTGGTGGATCATTCTCAGCACCGCAGTGACACTAACATGGTGGTGGTGTGTTAATGTGTGATGTGCTTTGGCCTTTTAAGACTATGTCCACACTATTACACACACACACACACACACCTTGTAGATGTAAAGTCAGAGACAGCAGCTAAACTGTTGCCGGAGTCTGTTTTGATCATCCTCTAGTGCTTCATTAGTGGTCACAGGACACTGCCCACAAATCGCTGTAGATTTTCACTTGAGCAGTGATACTGCTCTGCTGTATCTGATCCACTCATGCCAGCAGTACTCACACTGACACACCACCACCACCACTTCAGTGTCACTGTAGTGCTGACAATGGTCCACCACCTAAATAACAGCTGCTCTGTGGAGGTCCCTGCTGATAAAATGGACAGTGAGTGTAGGCAGAAGCTATGTGTACCTAATGAAGTGACCAATGAGTGCATTTGTAAAAACAAAACATACCTTGTGAAATTCAGGATTTGGCCTCACCTGTATTGCGCCTATATTCTCCATGAGCTGATCAGTGTTGGAGGCTCCTAAGAGCACAGAGCTGACTCCTTCATTCCTTAGGCACCACGCTGCAGAGGATCAGCACATAATCACACCCAATACAGTACCAGCACCATAAACAACACACAATACACCCCCACCTTTTCACCTACACACATAACCAGACACACATCACCACAGTTTAAAGACAGATCATACCCCTACCCATCCATAACAAGTGCAAACCATGAAAAAAACTAAAGCCATTTCCAAAATAATAAAAAAAAATACTGTAGCTATTTCTACCACCTACACACACGGAGGCATCTCACATAACACACATGGGGAAAAAAAAATAAAAAAACAGCTGCCAGACCACACTGTTACCATGGCTCCCAGCACCGGGGTATACAGTACGAAGACAAAAATATCTTAATTTTTTGCTTGCTGGCGAGCAAAAGCAGCGCTCGGTTGAAAATGAACCTGGAGGAGAGGTTTGGAGAGGAGGTGAGAGAAGCCATGTAGTACCGCAGCTCCCAAGAGACAGTACATGCAACACCTCAGCCATACACACTGGAAGGGAACTCTGCGGGGATTTGACTCCTTGAGAGAGAAAGTGTGTGTGTGTGTGTGTGCCAATGCCATCTGTGGCTCTGCCACACTGTGTGTAGGCACTACTGTATTTGTGTGAGCAGCCATTTGGTCTGAGTAAAACGTTAATCCATCTTTATGCTCATGTGTGCAGCACTGCTGGCCTCAGACTTGATTTGGATTCAGTAATGACAGGAACTTACAGACACAGCCCTGAGAATCACAGCAGAGTCTGTTAGAGTGTGGAGTGAATGTTGCCTTCTTCTATCAACAACTACACACATACACACACCCAAACACACAAGCATGGCCAACACGACTGCGGAGCAATTCCATACTTTCACTCTAATGCTATAATAATGGGCTTTTAGGCAAAAATGAAGCATCTGTGACGTCTGACGTACTTACTGTAATAGCAAACCATCTGCCAACTGACCTGATCAACACTCTGCACATAAAAGCACACTTTTGTAACTGTAACAAGGTTAAATGTGGTAAAAATCTCATTAATAATTCATGGAAAGCAGATTTTGTTACATAAATAAATAAGCTCCTCCCCCAAAAACTAATCGCATCCAATTATTTCAAAATTAATCAGTATTATCACTGTTGTGTTCTACATTTTCTCATAATGTTGAATACTGTTTAAAGCAAACCCAGATAGCATACGGATGTGGGCCACTTCTGGCTGACAACTGGCACTAGCAAACTGCATGTGAGCCAAATGTATTATATTGAAAATACACATTTGGCCCACATGTACCGTAACAGATGTGGTCCACTTCTGGCAGTGTTACCTACATATGAGATATAAGTGGCTGGCTTCTGGTCTAGATTTGGCCCAGTTGTGTGTGCTTCACATTTAGCTGATATGTGGCCCTAATCTGGCGTATTTATGGCCCACATCTTGCAATCGGGCGCGGTCTGAACAAGTGCCGTCAATCTACGCGGCAAGTGGGTCAAATGAAAATGGCCAGATGTGGGCCAGAACAATTTTGCTATCTGGGAAATAGATACAAATAGAGCACATTTGCAGGTGAACTAAGGATATATATCACTTATGTTCTCTACCATCAATACAGTAATGAATTAGATTACATTTATTATCTAAATATCTATAAATTAATTAGAATATCATTAAAAAGCTAACTGATGTTCATAATTTAATTAAAAATATAAAGTGTCATACTATATTCATTGAACATAAAGGGATTTATTAAAAGCCTTTTTTATTCTATAATACTGATACTGTTTGAATAGTCATAGTTACTCAAACTTGAAATGAAATATTTTGATAATGTGAGATTTTGGACTTCTGATTTTCATGAGCTAGAAGTCAAACTGATCAACAGTAAAGCAAAAAAGGCTGAAATGTTACTTTACGTGTGATGAATACAAAATATATGATAGTTTATTTTGCATTCAATTATGATCAACAATCAATTTTCTAATAATATACCTATTTTTGATTTGGTACTGTATACACTACCTCTCTAAAGTTTGGAGTCAATGATTAAATATAATATTTTAATTAAATGACTAGAAAAAATTCCAAGACTACAAAAAATTAAAAAACTAAATGTTATGGAAAATTCTGGGTGATCCCAAGTCTGAGTGTTACTGTGATACTATATTTATTTATTCCTTTCAGCCTTTAAATGACCCCAGGCTTATTTGCAGCATGCTGAATGTGAAGAGTAAATACAACCCAGGCTTTATTTCTTCAATGATGCCAGCTGTATGAATGAGTCGTGGTGCTGTTGGCTTGATCATAAATTAGCTGCCTGGAGCCATGCAGGGAAAGAGGGATTTATAGTGATTGGAGGAAGTGGCACTCGCTAATGGGGTGTGAAATGTGATCTGTGGTGCTGCATCACGCGGCGGGCTGGGTGAGAAACGCCTGTGGGTTTGAGCTAGAGGAGCCAAGCCTAGGTGTGCACTTACAGGGCCGTATGGGAGTGTTGTCAGAGGGGGATTGTGGGGCTGTCGGTGACCACACGCACACTTGCCTGCAGTGTGTAAATCAGTAGTGGTGTGCTGTCAGGACAGGGTGTGGGCTTTACCACTGCAGAGAGCTTTAGGGTGACAGGACGGGGGAATAACGCTTCTGAAACGTAGGTCTCATGAGTCAGAACTGCGAGGGATGGACACACAAGCACGAACACACAGTGTACTCCAGCGCTATGAAACTAATTCCACTGCTCTGAGCCATTACACTACTTCACTCTCTCCAGACTTCACAAACCTCCTACATTCCTCACACCCAAAACTCACACAGAGACACGGATACCCACTCACGCTTCACTTTAATGATGAGTGTGTAGGGAAGAGTGTGTGGGTTTATGTGCACAGAAAACGAAAATTGATGATATGAACAATATTTTTCACAGAATGTACACAGATTGTTCCTCTGAGCCATACCACTTTATATGTTGCAGTAGACTGTGTGACCTATCAAACATCAGTAAGCTTTCATTTGAGATGCTGACCATAGAGATGGCATATCGGTATCACACAAAGTACAGCATCAGACATCTGAGGGGAAAAGAATCCAAATCAATCCTGTAACAAATCTGTCCTGAGATAGCACACACTCACATTGTGTGATGTGATGATGTTAGATGTGTATCTCTTCCCATGGGGTAGTACAGGCTATGGTGAAAACAGGCTATTATAAATGAACATGGCTGCTGTTCTGCAAAGAAAAGATCCGTTTGAGTTTAACCCCATGTCTGCTCTGAGAAGAGCTCTCTTCAAAGCATCTCTACACAGCCATGTTTTCTGTAGGGCTGAAAGCTCGGTCCTACCTCAACAAGGTTCACCTTACACCTGTAGATGCAACGCATCAAACCATCTGTCCTGGTCTGATAGGCAAAATCATCATTTATGGCTTGATACATCATGATATATTCAAAAAATCTTTTTTCATCTACCTTTTTGTTGCACTTGGTCTTTAGTGATAATCTTGTCTACCTTGTCCTAGCATAAAAAACATTTTGTGATATATGTGCGTTGTTTTTTTTTTATTTATTTCTGTTATTTTCCATTAGTTTTTGTATGTATTATTTAAAATTGCAAAAAAGTGGTGCATGAAAATCCAACTACATGAAAAACTGGTATCATGTCATCTCTGCTTATCTATTTACTTTTTATAGCCAAATACATGTTGAAGATGTAAGCTCAAGTCCATCCGTGGTAATACATGCACACATACATGCACACATACGTACATCCATCCATACATACATACAAACATACATACAGTGCCAAGTGGAATAGGTTTGTGTTAATGTCAGTTATAGCCTAATATCAGCCACGGAGTAACAGCCAGGCCTTTTCAGAAGTATTCAGCTATGGCTTCAATATTAATTTAGCTAGCTAGAACATAGCCTATTGAGCAGATGTCCATTTCTAAAATTCTAGATTACACAAATCTACATCTTCTCTATCCTAGCAGTATGAACTTCAAAATTTTTTTAAAATAAAAATCACACTATAGTGTGCTACGATAACTCAATTCAGTTAAACTATATATGTACCCAGTAAATATACTGTATAAGTAATAAAATAAACATACTGAATCTAATAATTTTTTAGTGAAGTGAAGTATAGGCCTGCTCCATACTGCTATTCATGTGAAACCAATTCCTTCTAATCCCTGAGTGTGAGTGTGTGTGGGTGCGGGGAAGAGGGAAAGTGATGAGGGGTGTGGAGGGCGAGCGAGGTACAGGACGGACGGACAGACAGACAGAAAGAGAGAGAGCGGCAGTGTGTCTTTAGGGGGTTTTGCGTACCGATGGCTAGCTGTGGCAGTGTGCAGCCCAGCCGCTCGGCGATTGCCTGCAGCTCTTTCAGCTTCGCCTGCTGACGCCGGCCCTCCTCGCTCAAGATCTTGTCCTTCAACCACTGGTAGCCCTGTCAACAACACAGCACACCTGCTCAAAAACAGGGGCCCCTGCTGCACGGCGGTGCTCACACACATACACGCAGTCACACATACTCTCACACACATGGGGACAAGTATATACACTAAGGAGCACCTTTGCCAGCAAGGGCCTGTTTTTAAACACGTGACTCTGTCTTTCCCCCAAAGATGACCAAGCCATGGTGGGTTTCTCTCTCTCCGCTTGGACAACTTTAAGGGTTAGAAGGTTCACACACACAAACATTTCTTTATCTGTCCAAAAAAGTTGTCTGAGTGTTTGTTTCAAGTATGTAATCATCTTTTAATCCTTAGAAGAGTTATTACTGTCCTTTAAATGCAACAGTTTCAGTCAATTTAATAGCTAATTCGTTTTATAGGTTTACATTCAGGATAAAACAGATTGAAGTCTGTAGTCTAACAAATTAACCCTTGTGCAGTCTTAACTTTCTGTATACTTAGGACAAGGGGCAAAAATGACCCGCCTTCACTAAAGCACAAAAATAAAGCAATTTTAATTTTTAACCACATTTTGCATCAAGACATTTTATTCATTTATTCCAGACTTTTTCCTCTTGAATAGTGCAGAAACACTGCATTTAATCAGTTTATGCACTCATTTTAATTACAACATACCTGTCATAGTTGTTTTCTTTACAAAAATTTTATTTTATTTTAAGATTTATTATTATTATTATTATTATTACTGATAAAGATACAGTATATGTGTAAACAATTTTAGCATGAACCCAAAAAAAGTAGCAGAAATGTACATAAAAAAGTTCTGAATAGTCATCAAGGTTTAAAAAAAAAAAGAAAAAAAAAAAGTGAGTTGTATCTACTGGCAAACACAATGGCGAGTCATTTTTGACCCTTAAGGCAACACAAGGGATATGACTGTATGCTAAATTAAAATCATAATAAATTTGTCATTTTAATTACAAACACAAAGGTGGAGGGACATGAAATTTCTCTGCTTGTTTCAATAAGTTCTGATAATACAGCATGTTTTCCCAGCAATAACAAGGACTTCTAAGGGTTAACTGTTCTGATAGATCATTTGTTCCTGTGTAAATCTGGTGGACTGATTACAAGACAATAACAGAATAATCTGAGGATATGTTTGTGTGTGTGACAGGACGGGATGAAGTAACCCCGCCCGAGAGCAGCACATCATTGGTTAAGATTAACAGTGGGAAGGGTCCAGTCTGCTCTGATGATCCAAATACTCATAGATCTGAAATAAACAGAGACCCATCACTGTCCAGATCACCAGCACAGGGCATCACTCGAGTGTCACTTCATACGTGATTTGCAGAGTGAAAGGGCACAGTATGAATGACCCTGGTGCAACAACACTGAGGGAGGGGAAGATGAGGAAGGGATGAGTGGTTACTGGTCCAGCAAAAACAATGCTGCATGCTACTCCACCAAAACATACAATTACACAAGACTGCACTGGAGAGTGTGTGTAAGAGTGAGTTTATGTGTGTGTGCGTGTGCAAAATATTTGTGTGGCAGATGCACCAAAACTTGCATTAATATCCTCCTCAGAGTTACCACAGAAACACTGTCACATGACAAAACAAAATGTTGAGAAGATTCTGGTCTGAAGGTTCATGCCACAACTTTCACAGACAAACACATCTACATGGGAAAACACCCAAAGCTAGAAACCTGGAAGACACGAACACATCCATTAGAACACCAAAGACACGGGGAGCCACTTATGAAGCCACAAATGTTCCAGAACAGTGAAAACAGCGAGGAACAAAGGAACCAATGGGAAACGTAGTACCTTAAGAGAGGCACGAGAGTAGGGAGGCACCCCGCTGTCATATTTCCCTGAGATGATCCCACAGGCCAGTGGGGACCATGTCATTGCCCCTACACCTACAACACACACATACATTTGAATTCATTTGTATCATATAATCCAGAGTTACATTTACTTTACAAGATGGTCCAAAGTTTTGTCACATTCATTCGTTGTCCTGTATTAGAATTAACTGTCAGCTACAGTTACACAAAATAATATTATGGACAATTTAATGGGCAGTGTCTCAAGTTTGAATTGAGGACAGTCAACAATACTTATTTAAACAATCCCAGAATTTTAAGCATGTAAGCAGAGCACAGAAACAAAATTAGTGCAAACATGTTATTTTATGAAGAATTCTTATTACTGTAGAGGACAGAACATACCTATCTTATGAAAGAGCTCAGGCAGCTGCACCTCAACCTTTTCTCTCTGGAACATATGATACTCAGCCTGCTCACAGATCGGAGGAATCTGGTTAAATTGTCGGGCTACAGAGTACGCTTCCTGCAAAACACAATATAAAATCCAGCTCTTTGATAATAATAATAATAATAATAATAATAAACACAATAATAAATCATAATAATAAGAAGACGAACAAGATGAATAAGGAGATGAAGATAAAGAAGGACGAGAAGAAAAAAAGAGAAGAATGAGAAGATGAAGCAGGAGAAGAACGTTGAGGAATCCGCAAAGTCCAAGATGAAGATAAAGTAGTAGGAAAAGAACAACATAGAGAAAAAGAAGTGGACAAGAAGCAGAAAAAAATTCACAGAAGTAGTTCTTATCTCAAACAACAAAGGCTAGGAGGATGAGAGGTTAAACAAGTTTTAATGTCTTAATCCTTAAGTGGATGAATGTTTCTCCTTACCTATGTACAGCATCAAAGTGAAATTAATTTGTAAACTGCTGTGATAGTGTAACATAATCTAAATGTTTTAAAATACCAAAGTAATTGAACAAAACCTGAACAAGTACACACTATAAAGATGAGTTCCAAGAGTTATAGACATAGAATGGCTCTCCAAATTATCTGGGACAAAAACTGCCATTAATCTGGTACTAGTATCAGCAGACTTGTGAGCTTAGTTTGAGGGATGCAGGAGCTCACAGTGGTAAGGTAAGATGGGGCCATGTAAGGCTTTAAAGCAGAAAATTAAAGTTAACTCAATGTAAAAGGTGCAGTCAAGGTAACTGGTATGTGCATAAAAACCCTTGGATCTGAACCTTCAAATGCCTTTCAGGGTTTTAAAAGAAATGCTGAATAAAAAACAGAATTTAAGTCTAACTGTAACTAAGTTCTAAGTCAGTCTAGATTATGAGGTTAGGAAAGCATGAACCTGTAACTGATATTGCAAATGCAGTGAAGTGTACACTTGTGGTTCAATACATCAACACAACTACTATCTGGCTATCAATAAACATGCTGTAGGTGGCAATAGTTACTGTGGATTGTTGTCTCTGACTCATGGCATTGTGGGCAACTGATGTAGTCAGTAAGAAGTCTTACAACCTGGAATCTGTACTGGGAAACTGTGCTGTATCAGGCTCATTTCAAAGTGCCTTACGGTAAGATGGTAAGGATGGATGATTTTCATTTAAATAGTTTCTTGGAGAAGCCAAAGTGTCCCCTGAGCGAACTATATGTACAATAGTACTGATTATAAAGTTAAACTTATAGAATGAGAGACAGATAAATATAAAGAGTGAAGGAAAGAATGGTTGAGTTAAAGAAAGAGAGGCAGTGAGAACATAGATGAAGTGACTTACCATTATCTCCATTGGGCTCCAGCGCGATGTGCCCCAATACATGGCCATTCCCTGATTGATCACATGGGTCATCGCTCGTACCGTCTCTGCCAATAAGTACAGAATGTCTCAAATTAACCTTAGATACAGTGCAATTTGGCAAATAGCTACCCTCATAAAGCACTGTCAAATGGGGTTTGAGAAACAATAGTTAGAAAGAAAGAAAACAATGCTAAATTGATTTAAGGACCATTAATGAGCTCTTTGGTAGGCTGTGCTAAAATTAACTTGCAATTCTAATCAATACATTTGAAGCTAACTAAATAAACAATTCCTAAGGGCTTGTGTGGGGGAAAACAATGGCAAAGAGGAAATCAAAAATAGTCAGCACTAATAAACAATGCTTGCTAGGCTGAGCAAAAGTCTGGAGTGTTGGCAAGTAATTTACAGCTGTCTTCTAGATGGCAGTGTTTGTTGAAGTGCACTTTTCTGTTTATTTGAAGAGTAGAAGAGAGAGAGAAATGGAAAGAGAGAGAGAGACAACAAGAGGAAAATGTCTGTCACATATATGGTAGAACAGCTCCAGTGAAGAGAACAAAGATCAGAAGTTAATAAATGCTCCAGGGTCAGGTCATGTGTTCATGTGAACTTTGGTGATTTTTTGAAAGGGCAGCTGAAGAAATAAATAGATAAATGCAATCCTTCATGTGAAGAGACCAGTCTCTCATGGTTGCATGGTCAAAATCTGATTAGCAGGAGTGTCCTACATTAACAGGCCAGTATGAAGGGTCTCTAGAGTAAATTTCAAATACAAGTTCCTATAGTCTGACACTTAGCCCTCTGGAGTCGGCTCTCCCACAGACGGCATATTATCGAAATTCTGCAAAAACATTTTATATTAAATGTTTTATCCTAGAATCAAAACATACCTGGAAACCTTAAAGGGTCTTCTTTTCAAATATACTTTGCTTGAGTTGAAATATATTTTTAGCTATTTGTGAATGTGTCACCTCAGCTCATTTCTTAAGCTTTAGAAATAAAAACACATACAATTTCTAAAACTGTAATGAACGTTGTGTAGCTAACACTTCTGTTTATTCAGTTCTGAGCTCAAAAGTCTTGGCTAGAAATGTTTAGAGTGTTTTTTATCACAATATATCAGAACATCTGAAAATGGGTTTTTGGAAAGTCTAATTTTAAAGCAGATTTAATTAAAATGTAGAACTGTTTTGACACAGTTGTTGAAGAATTTGTGATCAACAAAAGCCTGTGTAACACTCTGGAAAGAAATAATTTTAGATGGGTGTAATTTGTAAAAAAGTCAAGCCATGTCAGACTACATCAGAGTGTCTGAAATTCCCTCAGACTCCAGAGGGTTAAGCAAAGAGAACCACCTGTGCTTAGAATCTTCTCCGCTAAAGAGCATTCCTTAAAAGGTGTGAAATCTAGCCTAGCATTTAAGAAGACAATAACAATTAGTGGGAAATCACTCTTTGAAGAGTAACTGCTAATTAAGACATGCCAGTTCTAATACTGAGTTTAAAATGCTGAAATAAGGCCAAGCAGATGTTGAAACATTACTTTGAGGATAGGATTGCATTCAGTCGCAAAAAACATTATGTAAAAAACAAGGTCAGGTGATATTGGATGATCATAATATCTAAAATGTGTTTCAATAAATGTGTCTTCTGCCTTCTTTTATGTATATTAATCTGTCTCAGTTAAACAGCTGAAAACATACACATTTCCTAATTTGTTGATTGTGATGTAAGTACATGATTGAGGAGAAAAGTGATCAGGTGATTATGTAATAATTGTGTCAGCCCTAGCTGAGCGATTATTTTTATAGTGCTGTGAAAGTGTGTCTACACCTCTAATTCTTTAATCAAACATCCTTCAGTAGCATTTTGGAGTAAATACAAAAAAAAAAACATTTTATTTATGTTGCTTGTGTACTAGTACAGGCACAAATCATGTTTGTGTGACTTCTTTTTAGTCATTAAAGTAAAACAGGCTGCTGTTACTGTATCTACACTGTCCATTTTATCAGATGAGCATATAGGTGCATTTTGCAGTTCTACAATTACTGAGTGTAGTCCATTTGTTTCTCTGTGTACTTTGTTAGTCTCATTTCTGTTCTTTAATGATGAGGACCCACACAGAGAAGGTCTTATTTGGGCGATGGATCTTTCTCAGAACTGCAGTAAAACGGACAGGTTGTTGTGTGTTAGTGTGTGTTGCACTGATACATGCTGATCAGGCACAACAGGGCTGCTAGAAACTTTAAAAACTATGTTAGCTCAGTTTTCTCTCTGTTAGATACATCTGCCTTGTTGGTCCACCTTGCAGTAGTAAAGTCAGACACGGTAACGGGTTTGGTCATCCTCTAGTTCTTCACTGGTCATCACAGACGCTGTCTACAGGATGCTGCTGACTGGATAGATTTGATTGGTGCACTATTTTCATTCCAGGAGTGACATTGAGCTGTTTAAAAACATCTGTTCTGTTTGATCCATTCATACAACTCATACAACACACACTAACACACCACCATCACGTCAGTGACACTGCAGTGCTGAGAATGATCCACCATACAAATAATACATGCTATGTGATAGTCCTGTGGAGGGCTCTGATCATTGAAGAACAAGGTGAAAGGAGGATAAAGTATACAGAGAAATTGTAGAACCATAAAGTGATCAGTGGAGCTGATGAAATGTACACATAGTGCAGGTATGCGTACTGTGAAGTGGCCTGTGAATGTGTCTACTGTATATGTAAATGATATCTCTTCTAACCAGTTGCCTTGAATTGAATTTCAATTGCCTTGAAACTTTAACAAAATTCACAAACCACCCCAAAAGTTCAAAAACATGGAGTTCTGGTGAATTGGTTACTTTAATGGCGTTTGTGTGTGGTCAGCAATGGATTGGTGCACTGTCCTGGCTGTAGTTAGAATAGTTGAAAGCCCTGCCAAGTAAAAGGTTAGGGGAACTCACCACCAACCTGACCAGGGTTAAGATGGATGAATTCAACAAATCTGGAGGAATTTCAGTGTGTAAGACAAAAGGTTCAAGCCTAAGCTAAACACCTGTGATCTTTGATCCCGTAAACGGCACCAAGAACCATCATTAATCAAGGGATTACTTTGGCAAACCTTTTTCAAGCACTACAATACAGAGTACAATCAAAAATTGAGCCTTATGTTAACCATGTCCAAAAATGATATGGACATCTCTGTGCTCAGAAGCGTCTGTGATTGAAAACAGTGGAAATATACTGTGGTCAAATTAGTATTCCAGATCTTTTTTTTAAGAAGAAATGGACACTGTTTGCTCCGGAACAAAGACCATCCAGATTGTTATCAGCAACAAGCCCAAAATCCAGGGTCTGTCTTGGTATGGAGTTGTGTCAGTGATGTTGGCAAAGGTAATTTACAACTGTGATGGCAGCACTAATGCAGAAAAGTACGCTGAGGTTTTAGAGCAACATATGCTGCTTTAAAGAAGACATCTTTTCCAGGAACGTTCATACATTTTTCAAAAGACAATGCAAAAACCACATGCGGCACACATTAAAAAGACATGGCTGTGGAAATGCAGGGTAAGGGTATTGGACTGGTTTGCCTGCAGTCTTGACCTGTACCCAATAGAGAATGTGTGGAGAATTTTGAAATGAAAAAATGTGAGAACAAGAACCCCACATTGTTGAATACCTTAAGATATTTTCATAAAGAATGGGACAAAATATCACCTGAAATATTTAATCCTCATGCCAAACACCTTTTAAGTGTTGTGAGAAGGAATGGCAACATTACAAAGTTGTAAATTATTTACAGTGAAAACTTTTTTTGGAATGTGTTTCAGGCCTGAAATGCAGGAATGGATCTATATTAACAAAGATTTTGGGTTCATACTATCATGAATTAAAAGTCAACATAAATGTAAGAAACACTCTTTTTCATGATTTCAGCATTTTCTGATTTGGCATACTACATCAAACACAAAAAACAATGAAACATAGGTTTCCTAGGATAAAATATCATGCTAAGAAATCTGTATACTCACCTTCCATTGGTGTGTTTGGGTCAGGTCTGTTTGCAAACACTACGTCCACATATTCTAATTGCAATCTCTCCAGTGAGGCTTTTAAACCTACAGAGCACAACCTCAATTAACACATTTAATCACAGTTACACTGTTTAAGTCACATGACACACTTCCAAAATCACTTGACACCAATTTTAACATGTTAATTTCATTAAAGTAACTCTCATACACTGGGGGCCATAATGAGCTTATTCAGCATCTGAACATGAATCACAACCTACAAAATGGCCAAGTTCTCCTGGGACAAGGCACTCTAATTAAAATGGCGTTCACTGCATGCACCTTCAGCACTAATAGTTGTTGCTATGTCCACAGTGTAACTGGGCTTGAAATAGGCTTACCTTCAATAATGTGCTTTCTGGACAGTCCTCTTTCAGTCTCTGCCCTAGAGAATGGCAACACCAAGAAATTATAGTATGTAAATTCTTAACATAATGGAAACAAGTTGCTCCACAATTCTATGGTGTAAAATGTGAATTGCTATCAAGGCACTTTCAAATTTCAAAACTACAAATACTAATTTGGAACATAAAGTTCACACAAAAGTCATATTTACATAATTGTCCACTTACCTGAAATGTAAGTACTCAGTGAGCTGTGCCATTTTTAGTTAAGACCTAAAGCTTTTAGACTAATCTTGCTAACCAACCCTAGAACTCAATATTCACCTAAATAGCCTAGATGCTTCCATCAAAATACATTACCAAAGCTTCTTTTAAACTGCATCCAGAATTAATTAAGGTAATTAAGGTCCAGCCTAGTGGATATGTGATAAGAACAGAATATGGCTCAAGATCAGTATTCTACCAGTGTTGGTGCTGTCTGAAGTGTCTACCTGCAGCGGTGAGGTTTGTTAGCTACATAACTCCAGTTCCAAATTAAACAATCAACATTTGGTCTCCAAACATCAAATCAAATCAAATCTTATGTGTCACATACATAGTAATACACAGTACAACTTACAGTGAAATGCTTTAGATGGCAGTCTACTCACACAAAGCTATTGAAAATTAAATTTTCAAATATAAATATAAAACTAAAGTTCAAAAATGCAAAATGTATTAAAATTTAAATTTAGAAATATAAAAATATAAAATTATATAATCTATGCGTACACAGGTAGAAAAGATGTGATGTACACAGAGAATGTCTTGGTTGCATAGAAAATGTCTTGGTTGTTCAACTAATTGTGAGATAAGTGGAAAAATATATGAATATGAGTTCTGAGTGAATGATTATTTTTATTTTTAGTCACTCTAAAATACTCATCACATAAAATATTAAATATATTTTAAATATAATATAAATTATATAAATATAATATAATTAAATATATATTTTTATTTTAATATTTAAAAAATAATAATATTAAAGATCACAAATAATAAATGACAACATACTTTCCACCCCAAAAGATTTTCGTAGTGATCACTAAGCTCGAGCGCCTGAAAAATGGGAAAAAGAATATCATGTCAAAATGGGTCATAATTTTTCGTGAAGGTTGTAAAGCAGATGAGACAAACACACATACACACACATAAAACAGAACAGGATTAAACAGTCTTAGGCAAATGCTAATAAATGCGTGGCTTAATTTCAAAAGAATGAACACAAACACACACACACACACACACACACACACACACACACACACACAGTGGGACTTAAGTAGGCCCCGTGCTCTCTGGAGGTGACTGTTGTATGGCCTGATACTGATGCACTTCGACTGGCAGGATGACTAAGCTACAGGGCCGTTAGGTGAACACTGACGCACGCAAAACAACACGCATACACTAAACCACACACACACTCTTTTTATGATCATCTCCTAGGGACAGCTCAGTTACTTTCTGTCTTATCTTTGAAGCCCAGCCGCAGTAAGCACCCGTCCTGCCTTACTATTAGCTTAATTTCCAAACTAGGATTTCTAATAAGCAAGCAGAAACACCTTTGAACTGCAGAAAAAGAGTTCCAGCAGACAAACATACTAAGAGATCAACTGGTAACAAACCCAGGACTACAGACATGTATCTGATTCATAATTCAAAAGCCACAAGGCACAGCGATGGCACTGCTCCTAGCATTAATATTTCATATCTCTGCCTGCCCACTGAACACAGTGGCATATGTCGTATTGTTTTCCTTCGGCAGCCTTTCTACCAGGCCAGGTTATCAAGCAGAGATGGAGGGATGACAGAGCGGAAATTAAAAGGTGCTCTCTTCCTCAGTGCACATACCTCCAGCCTTTCTTCTTTATGATATTGCCCAACACCACCTCGGCCCTGGAAGGGAAAGAGAGGCAGATGGTTATCAGTCATCCATCATTTTATTGACACCTGCTCACCATAATTTCCTACCAAGGAAGCAAGCAAAACAATTCTAAACAGAATGAAGGGCTCATTTTTCGTATTGTAAAAAACCTTATGTAATAATCATCACAACCCTCATCAGTAACCAAGTCAAACCGTCAAGTGTCTGGTGAAGACAACTGTGCCTTCCCTCCATGTTAATGACATACATTAACTATAGTGGAATAAGAATGTCATACAGTTCACACTTTGTTCAATTTTATGAATAACAGTATGTCATTCAGCATCAGACACCTCATAAGTAAGTCTACTTTGGATTACTTAATCCAGTTTGATGTGTAAAAAATTGGGCTAGGGAGACCAGACATCTCTGTTTTCTGGGGACAGCTTTTGTTAGCCAAAGCAAGCACAGTGTGTCATGTCTTTCATAAGTATTTTCAGGCTGTCTGCAGAGAAACTGCTGTGTAAAACTTGACCAGAAGTTTCAAGTGAATTAGTTTCAAGCAGAAGTTTCAAGCAAATAAGTCAACAAACGTCTTTTCAATATGTGAGGTAGCTCAGCGATTAAAGTCATGGGTGGGATTTAATTTCATAATATGGTAACCTTAAATAAAGCGTGCAGCTTGCTTTTTGCTACATGCACTTACATAATCTTCTGTTATTCTTCAGCTATATTAGGCATGTCACTTAGCTGAAAAATTAAATAACATACAATTCGCATACAATAGACCTTGGCTCATCTATTGCATTTATGGAAAGAGGACAATTGTGCAAATTAGATTTTTTTTTTTCCTGTTGTGATCCCACATCCTCTATAAAATCTAATCATAGAGCAATCCTTTAAATGGACAGGTATGCAGAAAATGTTGAAAAATTAGTAAGAAATCATTTACATGTCCTCGGATTACACTGTGCTTTATCATTCCAGAAGATTCTCCCATCTCTATGCCACAGGCTCAGCTGAGCAGCATTGACAGCTTGGTGGCTGCAAGTCTTTATGGCAGCCATTAGCAGTGCTGTGGCTGCTAATTGGGCCCCAGTGTAGGCAGGATCCATTCTGCCAGTGGGAGCTCCCAGGACTCAAAACACGTCAAACAAAACGAGCCATCCCACCACACTGTGACCTTCGTCCCGCCTTGCCAGCTCACTGCCCTCACCATCTCTCCAAAAGTGTTCATCTCTCTACTCTGAACACCACGCTCCTACCTCGTTTCCTAGCTCAGGTTTGTGTGCGGTACCGTAGGCTGATAGGTGGAGGAGGACTGGAGCACAGTGCGTGATAGCCGTTATCCAATTAGCTCGACCCTTGGGTCTTACCTTTTGAAATGTTCTGGTTTTTCTTTAGCACTGCTCTGAGACATGCTGGCTTTTACAGCAGCCAATCAGCCAGGTTTGAAGTCAGCTGAAAATCTAATGGTGACATGTTTTAAAAATATGGGAATAGAGCTAAATATATTTCAGTAAATAGTTCAACAACAAAATACGCCAATCCAAAATATACTCAATCAGCCCAGACATTTTTGGTAACTGAAGAGTGAACCTTTGATTTGGAATTGGAGTTTTTACATAACTTAGAACCATAGTAGCAATGATCTTGAAGCCTGAACACTTGTCCATGTTTATAGTACAGTATCAGGGTTCCTACAGCTTAAGGCAAGTTAAATTCAAGACTTTTTAAGACTTTTTTTATGCTACTTGAAATTAAATTTAAGACAAACTTCACAGTAACCCACCACATCAATTACAAAAGGTTAGTGACAGTTTTACCCAAATATGTTATGTCTTTAACATGTGGGTTTAAATCCATTTAAACTAGCTTTCACAGGAATTATTATATAAAAAATGCAGAAAAAAGCAAAGAAAGAAGGGGTCAGAAATGTTAATAATTTAATTTGTTTTGTTTCCAAATGACCAATCATTACAAACAAATGACTTCAATATCTCCCAAATTAAGCCTTACAGTACGTGTGGAAAACATGTCTCTATATTACCAAGTTGGACTAACTTCATTAGGTTCAATCATATGAGGAATTAATAGATTTATTTGATAATTTTGTCATTATAAGAAAAAATAACCTCACTATATAGATTTATATAATATAATAGATTTTCTTTAATTAAAATAATTATAAATACATTTCTTCACCTATGTCCCAAAAGAAGCTTTATAGTATGTGTGCAATATGTGTCTGTATTTTAAGTTGATTTTACATCATTAGGTTTAATAAGATGAGTTTAATTGATTACTTTTATAATTGTACATAAAACAAATGTTAGAAAAATTACACAAAAAGAAAATATTACATGAATATGTATGAAGATACATGTATGTCACACTATTCCTAATATTTAATTAAAAAAACATGAAACAATCATGAAAATGGATAAAATGAATAATGCTAACTACATGGATGTCCATGGTTAGACAGTCCATTTTTGTTGAATTTATACTTTGTAATGTGGTTCAATGTAAGTAACTGCTACATAAACGATGTGCATCTGCTCCGAGAGTCCTACCCGCAACCACATTGCTGTTTAGTTTGTCCCGCTAACATTACTGCGAGACTTGAGCACTCAATAAATTATTAAAAAAATAAATGTTACCAATTATTTTGAGATTTGAGACAAATTACAATAATAAAATCCTACTTAAAATGTGTTAATAATTTTAAGACCTCTGTGATGTAAGACATTTTAATACCAATTAAGGTCTTATTTTTAGATTGATGAATTCAGTACCTTTTAAGACTTTTTAAGGATCCACAGGAACCCTGAGTATACACTGTCAACTCACATTAGCAAGTCATGATTCAGGCATGTAGTTTTGTGAGGGTTAAGTATTGAAATTATTCACCGCTTTTTGTTTACCAAATATCTTGGCAGAGCTTTCACCAAACTATTTCTTCAACACGTCATTGTCATGTTAGACATTTAGAACACTGTTCTATCTCAATGATCATAGAATTTTCTAATCACTTTTAGCTGGTCAATTGCTTTCACAATTTCAGATGTGTATGGGGTGTGTTTATTGAACAGTTCTTTTAACAAAAAAAACAAAAGCAAGGAAATATAATTAATTAGACATATAATTAGCTGAAGACTGCAAAACTTGTAGCTACACTGAGTAATGTTTTGTTTATTATTATTGACAGCAAGGATGCCAGAGTGCTAAACAGCTTTAACTGGCAGCTCACACTAGGCAGGAATGAACAATTTGAGTAGAAAGAATAGGGTTTCAGGTTTCTTATGACTCCTTCCTTTTATGGATATCTTAAAAAAATAAGATAGTAATGAATCTCTGAATGGGAGGAATATATGCTATTTAAGAAGTTAATGTCTACCAGGAAAGAACAACTGATTGTACTTAATGTGTAAAAAAGTATGTCATGATATCATAAAATGTTATTTGAGTATGACCAATTCACAGTGAGTGCCCATGAGAATCTCTGAGTGTGTGTGTATAAGTGTGAGGGAGATGGAGATGGAGGCAGACGGGTGTGTGGGCGGCGCAGCCTGTGTTTTTGTTTGCTTATGTGAGAGGGAGAGAGAGACAGAGAAAGGGTGGTTATGGGAATTGATGTGTCTGCATGTTTTCACACGGCCGTGTACATGTGCGCATATTTGTGTTTGTGAGTGTGTACACGCATGTGCATCTGTGTATTCTGCATCTCCTGCCAGGCTGCAATGAGTATTTACTCCGGCGTGTTTGTCCTGCCTTGCCACGGGTCCATGCATGCAATTGTGGCCTTTGCTTCGGCAGGGACAAGTCTGCATTCTAAGTGGCAAATATGTAGCAAACACGCTACTGCTATCTCTCCTATCTCTCCAACGATAGTGACGTTTAGTACCAAGCTAATGGCATACTCGTCGCCCCCTCCCTCCATACTTCGTTTGCACAGTTTGTTAATGAAGCATCATGTGTCAGGCTGTTCTTCTCATTCAGACATATTAGCACTCCAGCGCTGGCTGAATTCTGCTGAGCAGTGCTTAGTGTCCTCATATGAGAGCAGCATCCACAGCGCTGCAGGGAACAGAGGCGGGGATCAGGCAACTTGAACGATTTGCAGCGGCGGCGCTGTCATACAGTGGATTTCTCACGTTAACACTCCCTCAGTCTGAATTTGTGAAGTCAGTGCTTCATGGAGTATGGATGCTAAAACCTCATGACACCTTAGGTAACTAGAATCCTGAACATCATATTTGATCTCCTAAAATGTATAAATGTATAATTGACATTAATAATGCAGGTTAAAAGAAAGGTTTACATATTTTTACAATGGCCACATCTGACAAAGATTTTTGTATTAATACTGTCTAATGGCAGGATACCCATATGTTTCAAATCAAAATGTTCAGAGCAAACTAAGTTCTCTGCAATGTGTAAAGAGATAAACCTGAAAAGCTGAAGACTGATTTATAAATTCTCCATATCTCCCATGAAAACACTCTTTTGCTTGGGAAAAATAATTGTTTTGGTGCTTGAATCGAGTTTACCAAAGTATTGTGTTCACAAAGTGTTGGGATTTATGTGAAAATAATAGAAAAATGTGCAATAAAATTGTAAATGTCTAAAACGTTTTCACATCGACTTCCAAACATTCATACATTCCAATATGTTTACAATGTGGACTGAAAGAAGAATGGTTTCTGACATAAGTCAGTTCATAGTGTGCTCCATTACTTAGTTTCACAGATAATGTAGATGGACACACAAATCCACCAATCACATGGTGAGAGGCAGATCATGTGTGCCTCAGCTCATCTTCATAAGCTCATAACTCTGGATGGGAGTCATGTATGATCTTGATATAGATGAACTTGAAAATTTGAATTCCACAGATTCAGGGAATGTTTGAATCGGAAACGGCAAGAAACATCAAATTTGATGCACAGCCGCATTCCATGACTGATTACTGAATGTCAGCTTTGTATTAGTATTACACAGATATTCTTAAAAAAAATCCAACATGTGTAATGTCATGTGCATTCTTATCTATTGTGACATGCTGCTTTATAATTTTCTGTTTCTTTATAACCATTTATTAGGGGCAGCAGTGGTCTGGTGGTTAGGGATATGGTCTTGTGACGAAGGTCGCCAGTTCAATCCTCGGGCAGGAAGTGACCTTGAGCAAGTGCCATGGATAGGGCTGCCCACTGCCTCGGGCACATGTTCTCACAGCCTAGTGTGTTTAGGACTGTGTGTTTCGCTGGATGGATGGGTTAAATGTGGATGTCAAATTCCTTGTGTGCAATCACACTGGTAAAGTTGAATCTAATCTAATCTAGTCAATGACACCAACAACTGTTTCGGACTGATATTCCTAATATCACAAATGTAATATTTTGTATTATGAAAATTTACAAGGATGAATTTTACTCATAATGTAGATTAAATGAACATAGTTAATTTAAAAATAAAGCACTCTGAGCTTTAGATATACAGAGGTGCTGTATGTAGTTTGTGAACCCTTTAAAATTTTCTATATTTTGGCCTAAAACATCATTAGATTTTCCTAATTTTCTAAGTCCTAAAAGTAGATAAAGAAAACCCAGTTAAACAAATGAAACAAAAATATTATACTTGGTACTTTATTTATTGAAGAAAATGATCCAATATGACATATTTGTGAATGGCAAAAGTATGTGAACCTCTAGGATTAGCAGTTAAATAAAAACGTGTTTTTGTAAGAGATACACAGTAAATCTGCCAGTGTTAAATCAACACTATTAGAGTCTATATAGTGACTCTCAGTATTAATTTAACTCTAATAGTGTTGATTTAACACTGGCAGATTTACTGTGTAGCAAAATTTTTTATGTAAACCTTGTGGAAACAATATTTCCTTACATTTAAAAATGTTTAAAGTCAAAATCAAGACATTTTATAATTTGCCCAAAAATGACCACATTTTCTTACCTGCCGGCTTAGGTTTTTTTTGACATTTTGCAAAAAAAAATCCTTTTATGAAAACTTTCCTAAAAATTTGACAGAAAGTCTCATGTGGGCTCAATGTCACTATGATAAAGATGTTTATCGCTCAAAATAACCTCATTTGAATTTTTCTCAAAAATGTCTCCAACAATTTTTTTGCCTTTTTTTTTTTTTTTTTTAAACTTTTTTTTTTCATTTGAATCAGAGTCAGATGTTTTCAATCAGTGGGATGACAATGAGGTGTGAGTGGACAACCTGTTTTATTTAAAGAACAGTGATCTATAAAAGTCTGCACTTCACAACACATGTTTGTGAAAGTGTATCATGGAGATTTCCGAGGAGCTCAGAAAAAGAGTTGTTGATGCTCATCAGGCTGTAAAATGTTACAAAATCATCTCTAAAGAGTTTGGACTCCACCAATCCATAATCAGACAGATTGTGTACAAATAGAGGAAATTCAAGACCACTGATACCCTCCCCAGGAGTGGTCGTTCAACAAAGATTACTCTAAGAGCAAGGTCTGTAATTGTCAGCAAGGTCACAAAGGACCACAGGTAACTTCTAAGCAACTGAAGGCCTCTCTCACATTAGCTAATGTTCATGTTCATGAGTCCACTATCAGGAGACCACTGAACAAGCAATGGTGTGCATGACAAGGTTGTAAGGAGGAAGCCCCTGCTCTCCAAAAAGAACATTGCTGCTTGTCTGCAGTTTGCTAAAGATCACGTTGACAAGCCAGAAGACTATTAGAAGAATGTTTTGAGGACAAATGAGACCAAAATAGAACCCAAAAGGTGGGTCATACAGCAAAACAACAACCCTAAGCACACAAGTCATTCTACCAAAGAATGGTTAAAGAACAGTTACCGGTAATGTTTAGTTTAAGTTATTGCTGCATAGGGGAGGGGGATCACACCAGACACTGAAAACAAAGGTTCACATAATTTTGCCACTCACTCATACAGTGAGGAAAATAAGTATTTGAACACCCTGCGAATTTGCAAGTTCTCCCACTTAGAAATAATGGAGGGGTCTGAAATGTTCATCTTAGGTGCATGTCCACTGT